>VCCN01000334.1:1102742-1114185 GCA_006491835.1 Architeuthis dux | reverse complement strand
CAGTGATCACTAAAAAAGTCTGAATTTTCAAAAAAAACAAAGAAAAAACAAGAGTGAATGAATGCTGCCAGACACAAACTTAGGGACCAATTTAGCATAAACTTACATTGCAAATTGACCCCCACTCCTCCACTAAAAACCTAAAACCATTAAAAAAAAGTTTTTTCTAAACAAAAGGAGTAAATGTTGAGATTTTCAGCCCCATTGGTGCAGCCAGTACACGATTCATACAGCCAGCTAGACCCACTGAAGAAACCTATGTTGACAGTTTTGGTGGACAGTATCTAATAGTAAATGCATATTCATAAAGATGTGTATATGTTACAGTGAGATAGTGAAATTCATATCTTTAGTTTCACAATCAGTGGTTAACAAGCTTGTGAGGCTGACCATTATAACTGTAATGAGTTCGATCCTTACTGGGTGCCCCACTACTGTGGCCTTGTGTCAAACTGTAGAATATACTTGATATTTAATAATATCTAGAACACATATACAGTATCACCCATAAATAAATACACACCTACCACTTTTTAATAGAAAGTTAACTGTCTTCTAAACCAAACATAGCAGGATTTTATTATTTCTAGTGGAATATTACACAATCAAAACAGATATTATCAGGTATTATTTATGACCAAACTCTACAGCATTGAAACTCTATTGCGAAAAATATTTGTAGTGTGTACTCATCTTTGGATGGCAACATATTCATATATTTGGCAACAGAGTTTCAATGCTGTAGAGTTTGGTCATAAATAATACCTGATAATATCCATTTTTATTGTGCAATGTTCCACTAGAAATATTAAAATCCTGCTATGTTTAGTTTAGAAGAAAATTAAATTTCTATAAAATAGTGGTAGCGGTGTACTTATTTATGGGCGATACTGTATCCACACATACAAAAAAAACATACCAAGATAGAAAAACCTTAGTACATACAAACACACATGTACATGCTGATGTGTTCATACTTATAGATATCAATCTATAAACATTACTTTGTATAAAAGAATAAACGTATGTTTTCCTGAGGGAAAATGTATTTAAATAGGTATAGGAAAAATGGTTACGGTTTCATTGATACTAAATTATAGAAATATATTTATTTGAAGCCTTAACAATAATAATTAGAGCAGGTGCATTTCCTGACGGAAGTGCAAGTGTGATTGCACCAGACCAGCTGAAGGCAATAAACCAGACAGATTTTTCAAGACACCCAAAGTCTATGGCATTTCCAGTGCAATTCAACACAGGCAAAAACACCTTTGATACATCAGACAGACAAAAAAAGATCTCCCAAGGTAAATATTTCAATGGCAGAAAAAAGGGTCCGGTTTATCATTCTAGTTATATTCTAAATAGACAACTAAAACCTTAAAAAATTAACTTTTTACAAAACTGTATGTAAGCGCAATAAACAGCATTAAGAGTGTTAAAATGGTGTTGATACCCTGAAAATTGTAGGAGATTCGATGCGAGAAAAGAGCAGACTATGAATAAATAGATAAATAAAAAATACATAAAAGAACAATAGTTTGTTTGTGCTATGTACAATCAAACTATGTACAATCAAACTAATAAATCTTGACTTCATAAAAATGGATATAATAAATTTTTTATTAGTAAAAATCACAGTAAAATATCTCTCAGAATCTTTCAAAAGAGAATGATTTTGAAAACACCTTCATTTAGATTTGTCAATGACAATCAAAAATAGTTGTGTTGAAAAGCTGGGAGCCCTTGGGAAATATTCAAAGCACATTTCAGTTTTCAGAAAAGTTTTTACTTATGCTATTTTTATATCTATTTTCTATACTTCCCCAAATTCCATCAGGGTATTAAAAATAAAGCTTTCCTATCCACAGATATAAAGCAAATATTAACAAAAATAAAGGACTTGAGATTCTTTTTCTGTTTTAAATAAATAAAGCAAAACAGTGCTGGTCAGTGACCAACGTCTTTTGGCAGCATGCCGTGTTGGGGATGATCAATTAAAAAATAGGAAAAAGGGGTGATCAAGGAATAAGTTACTTCTCTCGCCTTTTGTTGAGCAGTGATCATTAAAAAGTACGAATTTTCAAAAAAAAGCATGCCAGACACAAGTTAAGCGACCAATTAAGCATAAACTTACATTCTAAATTGAACCCCCCCTTCTAAAAACTTATTTTGGAGAGGAATATTCAAAAAAGAAAATAACCGTTTTTTCTAGACATAAGGAGTAAATGTTTAAATTTTCAGTCCTCTAGCTCCATTGGTGTGACCTGTACACGTGACACATACATACATAACCAGCCAGGCAGAATTACTTAAAAACTAAAGAAACCTATGTTGACAGTTTTGATTGACGTTTACTAATAGAACTTTTTACTTTTCTTGAAAGTTCCACTTAATAGTCTACTAATAAATGTTTGTTTACTTACCTATCTCTCTGTACAAGTCCTTATTAAGGTTACTTCAAAAAATCTGTGCAGAACAGCTAAGCCCATAGCCAAGAAGTTTCTAGGTTGAATTCAACTGAGTGTTTGCTTTTAAAATAGATTTTTAGTATCTGAACAAAAACTGCAAAACACTTAAATGCTAACAACATTCTTATTACTCAAACGATGAGAACTTGCACCTACCACTCCCTTAGAAAGTTTCAATTCTTTTAATGTTATTCCCAAAACATCTTGCAATACTTAGTATGACTAATCTAGGAATTTCTTCATTGTATTGATAAATATTGAGATAAAATGTGTCCTCGTGTAATAATCTATGACTATAAAGAGAGCGAATGTTTGTTTGTTTGTTATTGTGTATAAGTGTTATAGCTGCCCAAATGACTGCACACTGGGGGCCACCCCACGTTGTTTAATTTCATGAAATCTTTATAGAATATTTTCCAGGTGTCGTATGCAGCAACACGATTGTTCTACGACTGTCTCAGCCTAATCTCAGCTACCAATTAACAGAGCATCTTGTCAACCTAGGACTGGACTGTGCACCCGGTCCCATTCTCATGCACAAGTTGCTCCGTGGAGGACACATTGACAGTGTCCTCCCCTAGTAGCTGCCGTACTTGTATCGAGTGGCAGCGATCAAAATATCAATTGCTTTCCTGTGTTGTTATATTTGAAGTTTTTTCCCCCCTGGCAATGCCAGGTATCCCTGCTAGTAATATATGAGGAGAAACAAAATCTATAAATTAATACTGAAATTGATGAAAAAATAAAACATTGTACATATCCTAAACAAAAAAACCATACATTTAGATTGATCTTGTTAAATTTTCGACACTATTTACTTTTTATCAGAAACATTCTATTAAAGCTTTTGAGTAACAATAAAAGTTATTGTAATTCTTTTTTTAAAAGTTTTAATAAAGGGATAATGACAATATCGATTTTTAATTCATGCTTGGGCGTCAACTGCCTTTTTTTTTTGTGTGTGTGTGTGTGGGGGGGGGTTCAGATGGTGCACTTGCCTGTTGACGGATATGCATGAGCTGACCCCCTGGGGGACACGATGAATAATAATGCAGTCTTTTTATGTGGGAACATTAGGTTGGGGCTACATAGAACAATTGAACTGCACCATTATCATTTATTGTCTATAAGTTTTCAACTTTCAAACACCTCGCCCTAGGTGAGAAGGCCTGATTCAGGGGGTGACAAATTATATTAACACATTCAGCACCAAAAGGACGTTAACTTTTTTGCAACTTCATCTGTTAAGCACCAAATGATGTTAATTAACGTCCCCCTTTTTCAGATTTGCACTTTGACTTCATTGTGTCCTCTGCATACTGATGTGACTAATACTTGCTTTCCAGCAATGCTATTTAGTCTCTGGGGAATCCCCATTGTTCTATTCCTGGCCTACACATGTGAAAACAATGTTGGCACTGAAGGTGTTAAGGATGAAACTTATAACTGTTTTCAGGAACCCAGACTTACAAGAAACAACTCAATATTTGAAGAGGAGGAATGTGACCTAGGATTCTGTGAATCACTGTTTTTTTAGTTAAAACTATTTTGCATTTACATCAATCAGATGCCATTCATGAATTTTGTCAATTCCTAGACTGATCCATTATTACCCAGGGGATGGAAGAGGTTGTTAGGAAAAGATTGAAAAAACAGATTCTACTGGCTGGGCTCAGTGGAGCAGTGAATGGACCACACCCTTCAAGGAACAGATTCTTCCCTAATAAACAGAGAGGTAATGTCTTCTCTTGATGCAGTCAGGCCCTATGCATTTGAATGAATGACTTACAGATGATAACCACAATCCTATGACTGTACTTCATAGGTGTATAAATAGCCTGTTATGCATACATCAAGTAATGTATGTGTGTGCACATGTGCACGTAGGTAATGGTTAGCATGCAAGCCTCATAAGTCAGGGTTTCTCAAAGTAGGGGTCCCGACCCTTCCAGGGGTAGCATAAAGATTACGGAAGGGAGGGTTGCAGAAATATTTGAAAATATTTTTTTAATGAATAATTATGTAACCAACATTCTTTCTCTATACAAAAATGTCCTCCTCCTCCTGTTGCTTATTGTGAAATGGCTCCTCGATGCTATTAACTATTTTTTTAAAAATAAATTTTGTTTTTGTTACATTTTAGTAATTTATTTTTAAAAAGTAATTTATATTTTTTGTAATAAACATGGTAAAAGTTAATATAGGTTATAAATAGGTTGTAATTCTGTGATCTTTGTGTCCATGTTCAGTTAGTAGATTACAATGAAAGACTAATATAGTGTTAGTACCTATTGCTTTTAAATTTGGCTCATCAAAAGGGGTCATGAATGAAAAAGGTTTGAAAGTCATAAGCCTCTACTTGTGAGTTTGGTCCTCACTTTGCACTCCATAAATCCAATAAATATCAACATAAACATATAATTATGTATCCATGTATTTATGCATTTGCACATGTATCAATGTAAGTACATTACATGAGTATGTATTTATGTATTTCCACATGTATCAATGTAAGTACACAAGTGTGTATTCATGAATACATGTATTTCCACATGTATCAATGTAAGTACATTACAATTTCCTTTTGAAAACGACATAATACGTCGAAACATGTTAAGGTATTAAATAGATTTCTTGTAAATTATTCTGAGTCTCCACATTGTCATTTCCCAAAAATCATTACATGAGTGTGTATTCATGAATACATGTGTTTATGCCTTTCCACATGTATCAATATAAGTACATGAGTGTGTATTCATGAATTAATGTTTCTGAAGATAGATAAATATATACATGCATATGTGTGTGTGTACATCTATGCAAATACATTTGTATACATATGTATATCTATGCATGTATACTTGTATATCCTGGTACATGTGGGTGTGTATATTTAGAGGCCTGTATAAATGTGAATACATATGCTTGTCTAATTCTTTTTACATACTAAGTGTGAGTTGGTCTGTTGATGCCTGTGTGTTAAGCCTGGGTGGGGACATTATATTTGAGTAGTGAAATAAGCTTAAATGAGAAAGCTCTTTATATCTACGTACCACTTACTTATGTGCTGTTTAATTGCCTATTGTTATTGACAGACAGACATGACACAGGGTTAGGAGGATAAAGATCACGGGTGGAGGATGCGAGCGGAAGGAGATAGCAAAACACAACACCAACACTAAACCCTAAGACTCGCAGATTCTTTGAGGGATGTCTTGTGTGTGCGCACAATTCTTTTGATATTGTATATCAGCTTTTAAACAAACAGGTCTGGTTAGTCATTCAATAGAAACCATCATGTGACCAAAGTCATGCCATGTTGGGGGTGATCAATTAAAAAATTGGAAAAAGGGGTGATCAAGGAATAAGTTCATGTTTTGTTGGGCAGTGATTACTAATAAAGTCTGAGTTTGCAATAAAACAAGCATGAATGCTGCCAGATACAAACTAGGGCGCAATTTAGCATAAAATTATATCATAAATTGAACCCCCACTAAAAACTTATTTTAGGGGAGGAATTTAAAAAAGACATAAGGAGTAAATGTTGAAATTTTCAGCCCTCTAGCTCCACTGGTGCAACCTGTACACGTCATACATACATACATAGCAGGCAGACCAACAAGAAACCTATGTTGACAGTTTTGATTGGACGGTTTCTAATTCTGTAAAAACAAAGACAAAACTGTTTGTTTTTTGGTATGCCCGAAAACTAACATTCATAATATGAAAGTATGGAAGCCTAAAAAGGTAAAAAAAAAAGATTAAGTTGCCTTTTCTTTTTATACTGACTGGTGTGTTTTGAATGAATATGACCTTCATTTCTTCATGAAGATTTAAATTTATGCCTAAATATAGTTATTTAAAAAGATAAAAAATATTAAAGAAATTAACCCTAACCAAAATCCTAAAGCTAAAGCACCACACTTGGGACAGATTTAAAATAGTAAAAAAAAAAAATGTAAAATTCAAAATTGATTTAAGACTGATATTAATTTATAAAAAAAATGTTTTTTTTAAAACAATTTTTTCTAAAATAGTAAAATTTGTTAATGACAAACAGAAATTTTCCGTGACTCATTGTTTATGTTTACATTTTCAAAAATATCACCACTAATACTGCTGCTGTTATCTGTAGCTGCTGATAACATAGCTAAGTGGTTATGATAACCTACATCTTATTGAAAGGTTATGTGATCGTATCATGTCTTACTAATTTTTTCTTCTTTTTTACAATAAATACATTTGTATTACAAGATATAAATTTTACTGTTTAAGTAAATAATTTCTTATTTCCGGATTAAATATCGGTAGGTCCCATTTAGGCCTTCCACAGGAACTTTTTAGTAAATCTTTCAGCACAAATCATCTTTGCTTATTTTAAAGGAAAACAAACTTTAAAATATTACAGGATTCTTCTATGGGTCAAGAAGGATCAATATATTTTTGCAATAAGGAATGTATAGCAAAAATACATTTCTCTTTTGATATCCCTGATGAAACTATAAAGAACAAGCCTAGCTGCTGCAGGGTTAAACTCCACTACTACTTCTATTCCGTCTGAAGAAGATTACTGCAACTTTTGTATTGTATATGTAATAAATAAAAAAATTAGAAAATCTTTTTTTTTCTATATTTATTTATTAGAATGAAATAAGCCCATGCGTATGTATATGATAAATTTTCGTTAATATCTAAGACTTGTCAATTTAGCTCAGTCAGTAAGACACCAGCCTAGCGATCACTAGGTCGTGAGCTCAAATCACGGTAGGGGAATGGGGATTTTACATATCGGTTTACACACCAAATTTTTGTGAGGATTGTTCTTGTTGTTGTTCTAGTTCTTGTTACAGTAAGAAAATAAAGTCTACTCCTGACTTAGTCCTGGTCTTTGACAAAAAGAAAAAGTTATTTCTAAGGCATCCCAGATCATTTTTCTAAGGCAGCTGTTCTTAAACCCAGAGATTACATGGGTACGCAAGATTTGTAAAACATTGGAATTTTGAAGTATTCACAACCAATTAAATGCAACTTATGTGAGTTGTGAACAAGGTTTTTCACCAATGTGTATAACCAAAAACAAATTTCATGATTTTGAATATGTAGATGTGTCTCATTCTAAAACTGTGCCTAGAAATGAGTTACTTGTTGGAAAGAGACAAGTTCATCCGTGTCATTAAAATGTAACATTAAATTAAATGAAATAACTAACAAATACAACATGGCAATGGGCAGGCAAGAATGTCAGACAACCGCAGGACATCACAATTCACAATGTGGATCCCCAGAGATCATATGTGAAATTGTGGCTAATAGAAAGTAAGATGGCGTGACGATTTAGACAGATTCAAAAGATATTGGTGCCACAACGCCTGCGATAGAGAGATTATTGGGGAAGGTCAGACATTAAAAAGATGATGATGATTATCTGTTCAATGATATCCATATTTTTTACTAGAAGGGGGTACAAGGGACTGAGAGGCCACACATATACGGTAGAAGCAAATAGAAGTAGATTGAATATCAGAAAATTCTTTTTTAGCAATAGAGTGGTAGGACTTTGGAATAGATTACCGGAATATGTAGTGCTATCAACAAAGGTAAATGGTTTTAAGAAGAATTATGATGTTTATTACACCACTGCAAAGGTTTAAAGCCCTAGATATTGTGTAAATATGATTGTTATGATGTCTGCTTGTATATACAAAATGTATACTTTTTTTTTCATACTGTTCTAAAATGTTCTTATTTCATACTATGTTCTTCCCAGGGGGTACACCAACACTGCCAGACAAGATGAAGGGGTAAGTTGGACGAGAAAGTTTGAGAACCCCTGTGCTAAGGGGAAACAGATTTGGAAGTTAACTATGAAGGTTAAAAGAAAAGGGTTATTCCCTCATGGCACAGTGATCTCCTTCCAACAACATAAGCAAAGACACAATCTCTTTTTGACATTATAAAAAGTGACTGTGGCAAAAAGGTTAAAATGGTTAAACATGTGTAGAAGAAGAAGAAAGCTAAATTACACATCTTTTACTATCATTGAACAACTGAACACGTTTCACAGTCAATAGACAAACATTCCCTTGCGTTCATTCAACATTAAACCCGGCCAAAAGACGCCTCAGGTAAAACAGCTGGCTTCCTCGTGTGTCTGGAAATATTGCCAATGGCTTCAAGAATGAGAATACTAATCCCTTGGGGCCATTGCAGAGCAGCAAATCTTTCAGCCTTAAATAATTATACAGAATCCCTCGATATAGTGTGGTTTGCTATAGTGCGGTTCCTCATATAAGGTGGATGGGTGGTGGACCCCAACATTTTTACCTATATGTATTATCGTCTACTTGTCTAGAAAACCACAAATAAAAATAGAATTTCATCAAAAGACTTACTTATTATGACTAAAATATTAAATTTCTTCAATTTTCAATCAATTAACATATAATTAAATGGTGTTTAACACATAATTTCTTTGATTTTGTGATGAAAACAACACCTTTGTTCATCGGTGAACTTGTTTGTCAGATATAACATGGCTGTCTTTCTCAGCTTTCTTCTTGCTCTAGATAAAATATGTAAATATATGTAATATGTGAGAGAGATAGATAGAGAGAAAAGAGAGATAAAGATAGATAGGAGTGTGTGTAAGAGTTATCAGCCAGAGTTGCATCTGAGCCAAATTTATAACCCCCACTTATGCAGATTGGATATCCTGAACTCGACCTGAATGGATCATCATAAACAAATCTATTTTGCCACTTTTGACTGAATATTCTAGACATACAACCAACTTGTCATAGAAAATTCATATTACAAACTTATTTTAGAGAGAGAGGGGGGGAGAGTGAGAAATAGTGAGAGAGAGAAAGAAATTGTAACCTTTCACAAGGTTCACTGACTAAAGCAAAAACCATATTTATTTATTTACCTATATCAGTCCCGATCTCCTGCCTGACCAACTCTGAGTACAGGTTTGAGGCTTCTTCACACCTGACAGGATACTACATATCACGATTTGATGTCAGCTCACAAATTTTATGATATAATGCTAGGTGGCAGTCTCTTTGGAAGTAATTCACTCATTTCTTGTCACTTATAGCTAAGCCAGTCTGGTCAGGAGGGAGTGGGACCTTGGCTTGCATTATTGAGCATAGTGTAGAGATCGGTCTCCTCCTAGGAGGAATAACTAATAAATAATAAGGCTCTCTACATGATTCCCAGCTGCTTACAGCAACTGGTATTCCTAGTTGGTCACCCATCCAGGTACTGACCAGGCTTGAAGTTGCTTAACTTCAGTAATCGTACAAGAACCAGCATGTCCAACGCCATTTGGCCGTAACAACTAATACTAATTCCCCCAGCGCATGTGCGATTGGCGTAGCGGTAACAGCACGGATAATGGAATATGCGACACGAGTTCAAACTCCGGTCGATGCTGTTTATGTTCCCTTCGCACTAATCCCCTTGGAAAAGGCATGAATGCATCTCTTCTTCCCCAGCCATGGGTAAAATAGGGGTTTGACGTCCTATATATATTCACTTTTACTTCCAGTCGAGGAAAAGTTCTCTCTAGCCAGTCCAGTCCAGTCAGAGGGGGGGGGGTGTTATTGAGCATAGTGTAAAGATTGGTCTCCTCCTTAGGAGGATTAACAGGTTCACCACTGGAAGCCCTCTACATGAGCCCCAGCAGTTTACGGCACTTGGTATTCACAGACGGTCACCAACGTTGAGTTGCTTAACTTTGGTGATTGTATGAGTGTATCCAATGCAATTTGGCCATAACTTTGGAAATAATGATACATTCTTATTTATTTGACAACTGCTTACCTATTTGGCGTTTTTGTCAATCAAAACTGTCAATATAGGTTTCTTCAGTTTTTAAATTGGTTTGGCTGGCTACGTATGTATGTATCACACCTAAAGGCCACACCAATAAAGCTAGAGGGCCGAAAATTTAACAATTACACCTTATTATGTCTAGAAAAAACGTTTTTGGTTTTTTTAAATTCTCCCCTTAAATAGGTTTTTAGTAGGAGATTCAGTTTGCAATGTAAGTTTATGCTAAATTGGAGCTTATTACTAACCAGTTTAAAAAGTACTATTTTTTCTACAAAAAGTACTATTTTTTTTACTATTTGATTTTTACTTCATTTGTTTTTATTTTAGTAGTAAAATCTTTACTAGTAAAATCCATTAAAATACAAAAGAACTAAAAAAAAAAAAACAGTCTGGTTAGTCACTCATTAGAAACCGTCACATGACCAACATCTTTTGGCAGCATGCCGTGTTGGGAGTGATCAATTAAAAAATTGTAAAAAGGGGTGATCAATGAATAAATTACTTCTCTCGCCCTTTGCTGGGTAGTGATCACTAAAAAAGTCTGAATTTTCAAAAAAACAAGCTTGAATGCTGCCGGACACTAACTAAGGGATCAATTTAGCATAAACTTACATTGAAAATTGACCCCACCCCCTAAAAATCTATGGGGGAGGGGACAAAAAACCCAACTTTTTTCTAGATATAGTGAGGAGTAAATATTTAAATTTTCAGCCCCCTAGCTCCATTGGTACAGCCTGTACACGTGATAGCCAGCCAGACCAACTTAAAAACTGAAGAAACATATGGTGACAGTTTTGGCTGATGGTTTCTAATTATGTCTAAAATTAGAAGCCAATTAGTAGAATATGAAAAGGAATTACCATTAACCCTATTTGTTCTAAAACGACTCACAAGGTGGAACCCCGGAGATCATATGCAAAATTGTGGCTGGCAACAAATAAGATGGCATGATCATTTAGAGAAGTTCAGAAGGCATTGGCTCCAGGACGGCCACGATTGAGAGGTCTGGTGATTCTTGGGGAAAGTCCAAAGACGGATGATAAAAGGCTGATGATGATGATGATGATGTTCTAAAAAGATTTTCTTCATCCTCTCTTCTTGTAGGAATTTCTTTCTCTTTTCTGAACTTTTCT
>VCCN01000334.1:1066839-1080972 GCA_006491835.1 Architeuthis dux | reverse complement strand
CTCTCATTCAAAATAAAATAGCCGATTTATATATGACCATGCAAAAAATCATTAAAAAGGTTTTGTATGTAATTTTTAATGGTAACTCTTAAATTCATACAAAAAAATTCAAATCTTAAATCAAGGGGAATAATTTTTGATCAAAGTTACTTCCTTGCACTTTTTTATTCAATTCACTAAAGAGTTCAATTTTTTTTTAAATTTGGCAATGTTTAACGAATTAACCGTCAAAAAAGGATTGCATCATGAGGACTGATTTGACTAAAGAAACTAACATTTTTTACTTTTCTACTTTCGAGTTTTAGAATTTAATTTCTTTTATTAGATGAAATATTGTAAACCATTTTTATTAATTTTAGACTTCTATTTACATTCATCCTAATTTTTAGTTTTTTTTAATCACAATTTAACTAAGGCCGATACCATACGGCAGTGTTTGTTTTGGTTTTAGTAGAAAAGTGATTATTTTATTATTTATTTTTATTCAGACAAAGAATTGTTTTGACTACTATTTACCGTCATCTTAACATTTAGTTGTTTTTTAATTACATTTCAAATTGGTTTTAATAAAAAAGCTATTATTTTATTATTTGTTTATTATAAACCATTTTACACTGCCGTGCCAGACCTAGTTAAATAAATTGTGATTTTAAAAAAATCCTAAAAATTAAGATGAATGTAAATAGTAGTCAAAAATTAATAAAAATAGTTTATAATACATCCTCTAAATAAAAATAAATAATAAAATAACCGTTTTTTTTACTGAAACACAAACACTGTCGCCTTTTCTTTGGAAATAGAGATAAACAAGGTCCAAAAATGATAAAGCAGATTCCCAAATGTTAGGTTCTTTAGTGGTGATCGGTCAAATCAGTCCTCATGATGTGATCCATTTTTGACGGTTAAGTAGTTAAACATTGCCAAAAATTCTATTCATTGAAGAGTTCCACTGAATTTTGCAGCGGTTTATAAAATTAAGAGTTAAGCACAAATTACTCTTAAACATTTACAAAGATACTGTCTATAATTCTGAGAAGAGTCATTAATATTCAAGGAGTTTTTTGGACAATTGAACTCCTTGTTTATGTTGTTCACACAATGTTTCAGACGATCCAAATGTAATGATAATGTTGAAATCAAAATCCTGACTATTTGTGAAGTGAAGACCAATGTTCCTTCTAATTTTTCCATGGACTGCACAGGATCTCTTCAACCTGGTGGTACCACCCACTAGTGGGTGATGTAAGCTTTTTAGGTGGGCGGTGGATTCATTACAGCCTCTATTAAAAGCCAAGTCAATTGCAAGAACATCTTGCTATTCAGCATCCAAAAGATGGTAAGAGCTATAATGTTGGAGAAACTTTAATAATACATTCTATCAAAGAATTTATCTATCAACAGTAATGCATCAAGATTCAATTGAAGTTATAAAGATTTTGCCCTTTAGTGATACCACATTGAGGCAATGCATTGACAGACCATTACTTCTGTAGTGAGTCAGATTCTCACTGGGTGTCCGATTATTGTGATCTTGTGCCAAACTAGGCTCAGCTTAGTAAATATGATAAAACCCTGTAGAGCAGTGGTCTTCAACTTGGGCAGTACCCCCTGCTAGAGGCCAATTTAAGTGTGGGCAGTATGGAAACTACCCTCACAAAAGTAGGTGCTAATCATAAAGAGGTGGAAGAGCACTGTCCTGGTGCATATCTTCAGGAGGATTTGTTGAAAGGCATTTGAAATTTACGATTGAGAAGTTTAAGTGCCAACAACATTCCATTTTATTTATAGATATTTGTTTGTGTTTTTTCCAAGCCTAATTATAGAATGGCTTCTCCAGAACAAGCGCCAATTTTTCTTTGGAAATAGAGATAAACAAGGTCCAAAAATGCTAAAGCAGACATTCCATAAAAAACACAGGTTCAGTCTTTTAAGAACGTTGCCAGTAAAAAATGTATTTACAAACACTAATTGCTCCGGTAGATAGTTGGAAAGAGACAAGATGCCTTTGATAAGGACAAGAAACAAAAATAAAAAGCTCCTATAGGGTTTATGAAAGGAATCTTAGATGAAGGCATCACACGACGAACCTCAGGGTAGGACTCATGGGAGGAAGGCAGCACAAGTTCCAGACAGAAGTCAAATTTAAAGGGGGGGGGGGCATATTCTGCATATTTTGATGCTGGGTACTTGCAGGGGTTGCCAGATGTCTTTTGTCACCCAATACCAAATTAAGTAGCTTTAGTACCAAAATATTCAAATAACTTAAAATCCATCATCAGACTAAGCTTGCAGGAAAAATAGATTAAAATAAATATTTTAAAAGTCTATTGTTCATGTATATATTTATGTATATATTTATGTCTTATCTGTGCATAAGGATTGTTATTTTTGGTAAATTTTCCTAATTGGAACCAAATTTGGAACCAAATTTGCCCAATTTTGTCCTTAGAAAGTACCAAATGGAAACCCTGGTTGGTTGGATTTTTGTAAATCATTTGCATAGAGGATGAATTGGACTACAAGTTCTAATCTTGCTATAAGTATATTTGTAGAGGGTGGGTTGAAAGAAACTGCCTATTGGAAATTGGTAATAAATTTATTATTTATTGGTCGATTGTAATCAAACTAGATATACTTTAGACCACACAATGGTAGAATTTGCCATCTGTGTTAAAATTCAACGTAGTCAACCAATTTCTGTAAGCGTTTCAGTATGGCCTCGATAGACTTTTGACGGAAGTCTAGTGGTATGTTGGCCATAACATGTCGAATGCGCTCCCCCAGTTGATCCTGGGTTTGTGGTTTAATGTAGCACACCTCCACCTTCGCCAAGCCCCACAGTAAGAAGTCACAGGGTGTAACGTCAGGGCTTCATGCAGGCCATTCATTTCTAATAGGGAGTTAATTCTCACCCACCCTGTAGTTTAGGCATAATATACATATAATGAAAGCACGTAGGCATAGGTGTTATGGCTCTTTTGATTCAAGAATTGTTTTATTAACAGGTTCGCTGTTACATTAAGAAACAATTTAAACCTAAGAACAGGCATCTGTACAGCAAGTATGTTTTTCATGTTTTATGGCTAACAAAATTGCTTTCTCTTGTAAAATGCAGAAGATCATTTAGTGGCATCCAACCAGTTGCTGTTCATATTTATACCACTTGTCTATAAAGGAGTTTACAAATACAGGATTGTCTTTGATTTAAGGCAGTGTTCCTTAAACTGATGAGTGATTCACCCAGGGGTGAATGAAATTATTTGGGGGGGTGAATGAAACTAGAGGGTGAAAGATTTAATATACTGAGATATTTACATTTTTTGCTATTCTTAAAAAAGGGATTTTTGTGGTAAACATGTACAATAAGAAAACATTATTTCTAAAAATTTAATTCTAAGTTCTAAGAATGTTGTTTGCTAAATTTATATAAACTAGAAAAATTCTAATAATTTTTTTGTGTCACTCCTAGTTTTCTTTTTAGGATGTTCAAAAACATGAATAAAATAAACACTCAAGAAATGCTTTTTGCTCATGATACAAAATGAATTAAAATTATACACAAAGGAGAATAAGATAAAAATGATCAAAAACTTAAGGAAATTTAGTCATGAGTGAATGAGATTTTATAATAAAGACTTGCAGATGAATGACACTGAAATAGTTTAAGAAACTCTGATTTAAGGCAAGAAAAGCTTATTTATAGTTAATGAGCCTCCAAGGTTCTCACCAACCATTTCACGGCTAATTTCCAATATAAACCTACTTCCAATTTCCCAATAAAGTGTTTTGATCATTTTGGCCATTTTTTGCATGTTTTTGACCATTTTTAGTGTCTTTTTGGCCATTTTGGCTTTTTTAAATATAAAAATGCTAACTTAAAATATGGTGGAGAAATTAAATTCCTGGCTAACTCCCTGCCTCACACTTGAACCTTACACCTTACAACTTCCAGTTCTCTGGTTGGGATTGAACCTATGACCTCCTCATGTTGATGGGTCACTTGAAAAGTACATAATACAGGTTTTCCCTGCTGTCCAAAAGCTGAGTGGTCCTATGAAAATTTTCGCAAGCCGAAAGGGCATAAAGTGAAGAAGCAATTACTATTAATGAATGTGAGAAAAAGTTTTTGAACGTTTCCAGACCTAAAAAATAAACTTTTTCTATGTCGGCCAGTTTTATGTTTTATGAGCTCTCATAGGCTTTTCTGATACCTGGATGAAATTTATTCCTTTCTCTTCAAAAAGGCAAGGAAGACGTAGGTACAATATAGAAGTTTAAGTAAATATATATATGTCAGGGTATATATTATGTTGTGCAGTGCATATATTTCACTTTACCCTATAATGATCGACTTACTCCCAGATCGAACTGCGTCCATACTACCAGAACCTAACGTGGATGCAAGTCAACACATGGTTTTGTATTGAATTCTCAGATAAAATCTTTTTCCAAACTTTGCCCAAGTGATTATTATTTTTAGCAGGGTTGCCAAATTAGCTATTTTCTGGCTAGATCTGGCTAATTTTGTTTCTAATTTAGCTGATAAAAATCTACTATAGTAAAAAATCTGGCAATTTAAAAAAATACTTAGTAAGTTTAATCAAAGTAAATGTACAATTTTTAAGTGGGCTTTAAATGAGTATAACATTTTTAGCTATAAAGTTAGCTGGAAATGGAAACATGTAGCCATTTTAGCTATTTTAGCTATTTTTAACAACAGTTTTAGCTATTTACTTATTATATGATATTTATATACATTTTTTCAATTTAGCCAATACAATAACCAAAAATCTGCCCATTAAAAAATTTACAATTTTTATTAATATTTTTGTTCTGGAATCTTAATGTATGGTTATTTTATTTGATATGTGGGCTTTAAATGAGTATAACATTTTTAGCTATAAAGTTATCTGGAAATTAAAAGATTTAGCCGATTCTAGCCATTTTTAAAGTCAATTTGAGCTATAAATAACCAACCATAGTTGGCAACACTGATTTTTAGTGCAAAACCATTTATAGCTTTGACTGTCCAACAAAGGAGGGATTCTTGTGCAATTGCTACCTAGGAACACCCCCCCCCCTTCCTTGCAAGCCTTATTAGTGAACCCAAAGTTTAGAAAGAAGAGTGTGTTCCTTCCGTTGTTAGGAAGAGAAAGCATTGTCCCCACGGTGCTAAAGGCGGGATCCACAGCTGTTAATGGGTGGCAACCAGTTGCTCACTTCCTTTCTTTCCATCTTTGTTGGCTAGACGTTCTCGGTGTGTTTGATAGAAGGGGAAAAAATGTCAGAAGGACCCCAGAGCGTTATATAAGAAATCGGACAAAAAGGAGACCGACCAGTGTTGCCAAGTAGGGTTTCTTATTTATAGCTAAAATTGTCTTTACAAATGGCTAAAATCGGCTAAATCTCTCCATTTCCAGCTAACTTTTAAAGCCCATTTATGAAATAAAATAACTATACACTCCAGAACAAATTAATAAAAACTGTACATTTACTTTTATTAAACTTACTAATTATTTTTATGTTTTAAATAGCAAGATTTTCAGCTATCAAAGATTTTTATTGGCTAAACTGGACATGAAAAATGGCTAATTTGGCAACCTTTGCTGAAGTGACAGTTGAGGGAATTGAAAAAAGGGTAGAACCTGTTGTTTTTGAGCTGAGAGTAACATGGCACAAGACAGACATCAACACTTTCTGATTTAAGTTTTAAAACCTTTGGAAGGGCTATGATCATAGGAGTCAGCTGCCACTTTTCGGGAGGGGGGGGGGTAAAGGATATACAGTGGAACATTGGTTATCCAAACACCAATTCCGAATTTTGGATTATCCAAACCAAATTTCAAGGTTTGTGAATATTTAATTTTACGACTTTGTCCAGAGTGCAAATCTGTTCTAAGTGATGGAGCTTATTGTTGTTCAGATATCTGTGAAGAAAAGGCAAACACCATTGACAATTGGACAGAAAGGCGAGACTTTACAGTGTCTGGATTGTGGTGAAAAGGCAGCAAAGATTGCACAAGTGTCCGACATCAAGAAAGCAAAACCAACGATTGAGAAAATTATTAACCAAAGTGACATTTCTCGTGCAATAAAAAGAAAATCCATGAAACCAGCAAAAGATGAACAACTCGACCAGTCATATTTTTGTGGTTTTCACAACGGCATGAAAAAGGGATTCCCATCTCTGGGCCGATGTTGCAAGAAAAAGCTACCAGTTTCCATGAACGATTCCATGCCGGTGAAGCACAACAAGAGTCCAATCACAGCATAACATAACTGGCTGGTTAAAGTGTTTCAAAAATTGTCACAGCATTAGGCAACTTTGCGTTCTTGTAGAATAGAAGTCCGTGAATGGCAGCATTGTGGAAGAATTAAGACAGAAACTACAATCCATCGTCCGTGAAGAAAATTATGAACTTAAAGAATTGTACAATGCTGATGAAAGTGGATTGTTTTGGCGTCCATTGCCAGACAAGACATTTGCATCCAGTGAAGAAAAGCAGGCATCAAGACATAAAGTGCAGAAGGATTGCATTACGTTTTTTCCTTGCATCGACGCCACCGGCACTCGTAAATTACTGCTCGTCTGCGTCAGGCATTATGCTAATCGACGTTGTTTCAACAACTGTTTTGTTTACTTAATTATCAACAGGATTATTACTGCCAAAAAAAGCAAATACTGACTTAGCCATGGTGGTCCCAATTGGAATTCAGCTGATGGATAGAATAGTGAAATAGGAAGACCAAGTGGGTGGTAGAGGCTGAGAAATAAATGGAGATTTTTATTTATTTATTTTAAAAGGAGCTGAAAAATAACACCAAAATTTAAATAAACACCTTTCTCAAAATATACAATCTTTTCTAAGGGGAGGAAAATCATTTTATTGCTTGACAGCATGGGCTTCCGTAAGGTGGGTGTGTGTGTGTGTGTGTGTGGGGGGGGGGCAATTACACCCCCTGGCAAAGTACTACAACTCATTTAATCTACTCATTTACAATAATAAAGTAATATAAATAATTTACCTAGAAAGATATCTTTGAAGAACGTGCAGTTCTAAATCTAATTTTGTGCAGTTTTAAATCTAATTTTATGCAGTACTAAAATGTATAATAAAAACTCCAATGTGATATAAAGAAACAAGAAGCCAATGCATGACCATGATACTGAAAAGCAAAAGTACCTTTATTTACTGTTTATATTATCGTACACAGATTTCACAGGCATGAAGTAGTGTAGTAAGAGTTTCATCAACACAATGGAATTATGGGATACTAGGATAAAAGCGACCCATTTACTAAATTATATATAATATAGCGAATTTACAACTGCATTAGGTCTTTTAAAATACTCGCTGTACCATTGATAGGTGACAATGAATATCAATTATGGGTGAAGTGAAACGTAAAACTGAGACAACTTGCCAGACCACTATCATTCACAATGAATATAAAGCAAATATAAAGTATTGACAACACTTAAAATTTATAAGATGTTAAAAATAGCCATTACAAAAGCTTCTCAGACTCAGAGAATCTCAAACACTGGGTCATGGCACTCCTGGCTCAAAGATTGTGCAGTCCTAAAATGTCCTTAAAATAAATCCTGCTGAAGAATAAAAATTCCAGAATTTGTAAATTATTTTTATTACTAAATAAAAAACAACATTTTTGTATAACTTTTGATTCCTTTGGGCTTTTAAGAAAAAATAAAAGGTTTTCTGATCCTCAGTCTGTGTTCTTTCAACAAATGCATTAATTATGGTCCTAGGACCCATGGAAAATTTAGACCTGATCACCCTAATAATAGCGCAATCAGAAATAAAGATTAACCCTTTGCCAAATATATCCTTTGCACCCCCCTGGAAAAGCAGCTGGGGACATCCATGCTTGACAATATTGTTTTATTCCATAAATTGACACTTTTTAAACTGTAACATTAACTTCTCAATTTGTGATTGTGCATTTATGAAATCCATTTTTTTTTTTTAGATTTTCTGATTAATTATCATAATTAAATAACCCTAAAAGAATACAACACAACAAAACCAGATATTTAACATACAAAAAAAGAAAAGCTACAATAAAACCCACAAGTAAAAAGATAATACACAATTTCTGAATTCCAATCAGGATCACAATCACTAAGTTGTGCCGCATTCCGTTTTTTCTTTTCTCTGTCTAAAAGATCTGAAATTACACAGAGTTCTCTTTTGATTAAAGATCATTTCATCTTCTATTTACACAAAATTAACTGCAGAAACTTCAGATTTAATAAATCATCCGTGTGCACAAACTCTAAACAAAAATGGCTACAGCAATTAACTGAATTAATTTTGTCAATTTTGCAGACACAAAAAATATTTGTTGATTCAAAACTTAATTAAGCATCAAATGTCTTCTATTCAAGATTTTTTTTATATTTTTGGCAATAAAAACAGTTCATACGCGAATATGAGCTCAAATTTAAATGGAAAATCAAATGTTTAAGCTAAATAAGCAAATTTATTTTAGCTGGTAGTTGCCTCTACTTTTGTAATAAATGAAAAATGTTTATTTATTTTATTAGATGAAGTATTGTAAATCATTATTATTCTTTATTCCGATCCGCACTGTTAATTTATTTATTCACTGCCGAAGGGAAACTGGCCTGATTTTAGTTGCAATAAAAAGCAGCAACAATTAATAAAATGATTTACAATTCTTCATCTAATAAAATAAATAAAAATAAAATAAAATTGGATTACCAATACTGAACTATCAGTTAATAACAAACATGGCGTAGAAGAGAGAGAGGGATGGGGAATGAGTTTAAGCGTATGGTTTGGACTCGCGTTTGGCACTAGTTCCTGTCGCTCAGTGGTATCCTCCGGCATAGAGGGTCGTGAGTTCGATTCTCACTGGAAACTTATTCTTTATTCCGATCTGCAGTGTTGATTTACTTACTCACTGCCGAAGGGGAACCGTCCTGAATTTAGTTGAGATAAAAAGCAACAAAAATTAAGATGAATGTAAATAGTAGCCAAAAAATTAATAATAATGAAAAAGGTTTCATGAGAATAAAGATTTTACGGATGCAACAAAGAAAATCCTTTATTGTGAAAGCAGTATATTAATAGTTGGAACTATCATGTTGTGAAAGCACCAAGGGGCGTCGGGGGCATATATTTCGGGTGGGGGAGAACAAAAGGATATATTCAGAATATATCTTAGTGGCAACCCTGTTACACAATAGACATTCCACCCATGGAGAAGGTGCTGCACTCACTGCCATTTGTAGCGTAAGCAAGTATGACAAGTATGAACCCAGATGTCAGATTGTGCACTTGACCATTCACAAAGACACGTGACCTGACCCTGGGGTGACACGATGGAGCAAGCACCAGCAAATAATAATACCATCTTTTTAAATGGGTACATCAAGTTGGGGGTTACATAAAACAATTGAACAGCACCATTATCTTTCATTGACTATAGGGTTCCAACTTTCAAACCCCTTCACCCTAGGTGAGAAGGCCTGATCAAGGGAAGGCGGGGTGGACAGTGAGTGAAATGCCACGTTTCCCCCCCCCCTCCCCCATATATATAAGTTTCCTTCAGAATGACAGAGAAATATTTGAAAATGAAGAATAATTATGTAAATTTTTTTTCTTTCTTTAACTCTATACAAAAATGTCCTCTTCCTTCCAGTGCTTATTGTGAAAATAGCTCAAATGCTATTCAATAATTTTTTCAAAATAAATTTCATTTTTGTTACATTTTAATCATTTATTTTTAAAAAGTAATTTTTTTCCATAATAAACAGTGTAAAACATATTTTTGACAAATTATTTGGTCTTTATTTGTTTCTATATTTAGTTACAGTTAGTTTACGACTAAAGACTAATATATAGTCTCAGTACCTATTGCTTTTATAACAATGAATGAGGGGTTGCTAAAGAATTTGGCTCATCAAAAGGGGGTCACAAATGAAAGAAGTTTGAGAAGGCCTGGGTTAGAATATGTGAAAAATACCACATTCCACCATAAAACGAAGAGGAAATCTTCAAGTCTTAAGACAAAGTAACTGATATCTCTAGGCATTTTCTTGGCAACACAATCCTCCAATTTCAGAAGATTTCAGAAATGACTCAATTTCACCAATGTTTGGTGTCTTCTTATATCTATAGCATCATGCTGAGCGGAGGATTCTATACTGATCGTTTGTGGGGGTAGGAAGAATTGTCATGATGTCATTGATGGCTGATGACCAATAACAATACATCCTCATGAAAGGAGAGCACAATGAAATATTAATCCAACCACAAAACCAATAATGAATCACCATCAATCAACATTCAAGATATCAAACTCCCACATATTAATTTCATCTAGAAATGCTTTATTTAATTAATCATTAAAAACAATTAAGATGATGAAAATGGCCTAAACAGCCGTAACATGTACAGACATACACCAATACACAAGATGGAACTATGTTCATAAAAATGTTAATTTAAAAATTTTGAAGTTTTAGAATTTTAATATTTATAACATCTAGAACACTGAATTTGAAAATAATTTTCAATATTTTTCATTTTCATAGTTTATTGTCATTAAATTATTTTAACTTTTTAGCTTACAATTGCACAGGTGCTCATGGCCTTCTTAAGAATATTTGAGGCCCCCGGGCAAAGCATTATACTGCATTTGGCCCAGGGGTCGCAGTGCCAACCCTGATTTAATATATGGATTCAATAAAGAGTCAATGTAAACAAAGCATTTATGCGAAGATCAATGTGATATTATCGTCTTCTATCTGATGCGGGAGGTAATGTGATACAATACTTCTAAAATCTGCTTCAGGTCAGGATTATAAATTTCTCGTTAGGCAGAGAAGAAGATCTCTGCAGTCCACTGTTCTCTATGTCTGCTATTTTAATCATTGAATTTTATTTTTGAAATTGAATTTCGGGCCCCTAGAATTGTGGGGCCACCGGGCAACTGCCCAGTGTGCCCATACGATCAGACAGCCCTGCATGTGCTTATATTAATAAGAGCAGAAAAAGTAATATAACAATTGATTTTTTTTAGCAACAATGTTCAGAAAACAGCCTTTATAAAAATGTGTCCAAATATATTTTCCTTGTCTAGTGAATGAGGAGGTTTAGTTCTATATAGAATGATACTTATTTATACTTACTGTCCTTATTTAATTTTTGTTTTTTTAAAACCAGAATTTAGTATTAGAAACTGTCAACCGCTAACAAAAACTGTCCACCGGTCAACATAGGTTTCTTCAATTTTTAAGTAGTTCTGCCAGGCTGGCTATCTATCCATGTATAGGCCGCAACAATGGAGCTAGAGGGCTGACAATTTAAACATTTCTCCTTATTATATCTAGAACAAACTTTTTTTTTTGTTTTTTGAAAATTCAGACTTTTTAGTGATCACCACTCAATAATTGATCACCCCCCAACACGGCATGCTGCAAAAACAAATTTTTATGGTTTCTAAATTGTTCAAATACAATTAAGTTCAATGCTATAAAATCTTCATTAATAAAACTTTACCCAACAATATAAGGTAAAATATATATAGAAAAAATGATTTTAAATTTGACTGCCACAGTAATTATTCAAAGGTGAGAAAACCATTTGGTAGAGTTAGGAGAATACATACAATTACGTATCAATTGATACCAATTTTATTTACACCTACCAATACTGAACACTTGCTACTAACTGGATAATATCTCGGATAATCCTGTGCTTGTGTATTATTTAATGAAGGTAAGAAAGAATGTCTATTTAAAGACAAGTTGTGATAAATTAGTAAAGTAACAGAACAACACAATTAGAACAGCTACAATGTGATTGCATGAAATCTAAGGTAATCACAAAACAAACCTATAACGCTGTGCAACATATTAATCACTGCTACCCACAGCACTGGTTTAGTGCTGGGTTTAGGTTATTCATGTGTGACATTTATATCTATCTATGTATCCGAACTTCGCCCAACAAAATGCGAGAGAAGTAACTTATTCATTGATCATTCCATTTTCCAACTTTTTAATTGATCATCCCCAACACAGCATATATGAATGTGTGATTCATAATTTCCCTTGGAATGCTAGTTTTTACTTATTTTTTGTTCCTGGGTAATAAGTGTTATTTTCTGATTGATTATGTCTAAAAAGTATAGAAAATGTCAATTATTCCCTTCAAACTTAGCTTTTGTGACCAGGACAGGGATAATTTGGAATCTACTTATTTCCAATTGGACAACGGACGAATTTGCACATTTTTAATCACATAAAGTAAGAAAAACAACTACATATGAATATCACTGTCCTGGTCGCAAAAACCAAGTTGGAAGCCATTTTCTATACTTTTTTTTTTACATATAAGCAATTAGAAAATAACACTCACTACCCAGGAACAAAAATCGTGTTGCACAGTGTAATTTATTTTTACCTGAAATTGCATTGGTCACACCGGTTCTCTTACAATCACCAAAGTTAAGCAACATCAAGCCTGGTCAGTACTTAGATGGATGACTGTCTGGGGATACCAGATGCTGTAAGGTGGTGGGGATCATGAAGAGATCCTCCTAAGGAGGAGACCAATCTCTACATTATGCTCATTAACACAAACCAAAGCCCCCCACCCACCCTGACTGGCTTGGCTACAAGTGACATGAAATGAATGAATGAACCGAAAACAATCATCCCCCCCTCCACAATGTTCAGGCCAAGCCCAATTGACAAAAATTAATTTTTCAAAATAAATATCTAGATAAAGAAATTTCATAAATAAAAAACCAAAATCATCTCAAGTAATCACAAATTAATATTAAAACCCAAAAATGATTCTATCCATTGTCTAATTCAGTTGTTCCCAACCTTTTCGAGTCATTACCCACTTTTGTCAGTAAGATTACTAGTATTACCCCCTCTTCCATTTATTAAGTTGCAACAAAAAATAATTTCAAATAATAACTTTATTTTTCGTATAATTAGACAGCTTCATATTAAGAATTAGTTTAATTTTATAATTGTACAGCTGCTGCTGTGTATTTGTTACTCAAAGCAAGCAAAAAAAAAGAATTCTGCTATCGTAACTGATATACACATCAATGTGATCTCTGGTCGTGTTTTTTTTGCTATCAGTTCTTCGATTTTTGGGTCTATTAGTGAGAGAGCACATCTTAAATCATTCTCAAATTGGAGCTTATTTCAAGCCTTTGACTTGATAGATAGAAGTGCAAAAGACCATATCTCTAGACTGGACTTTTATTTTACCTAAAAGCCTTATTCCTCTCCTGGGGGAATTCGACTGGTCTAATTAGACAAAAAACTGGACCCACCCCCTGCTCAAAATCCTGGCTCCACCCTTGAATATAGGTCTAACTTGATGCCTTTAAGTCCAATATTCTATTAATGAGAGATGTCCAGACCTGCAATAGATATGATCTGTTATAAAATATGGTTTCTATAATAGCTTATCAAAGAAATGTCTTGCAAACGTTAATAATTATATCAATTAACTCTTAATCCCAAGCATTATTCATAATCCGATATTAATTAATCTGTAAAAATTACATCAACTGATTTGCTCTTTCTAATCTGAAGATATTCAGCTTAAGCACAAATGAGTCTTGGCTCAAATACTGATATCAGTTGAAAACGATTGATCTAAAAACACTTTTGGCACTTAGACAATATCTACTTATCAACACGAAAATGTTTTCAACTCAAACAAATATGAATAACAAGACTGGCCGCTTCAGGGTCAAACTCCACTCTGAATGAAGCTTAAATGACTTAGTTTATAAGTTTTGAAAATATTTCAACTTTTGTAAAAAACGTGTCCCTTTGAGAGGAGTGTGTGCAAAATGAATTTTCAAAAAATATGTAAAAGAAAAACAGTTTTCATTTAAGATCTTTTGGCCATGGAAGGGGACTTCATAAAATAGTATCTGGATATTTTTCTAGATAAATGGCATGAAAATCGAGATAATTCTAGATATAATTTAGGGCAATTCTAGATATAATTTGAGGCAATTCTAGATATAATTTGAGGCAATTCTAGACAAACTGAAAAAAAAGAAATGAGGGGGCCTTTTCTTTATAAATCTTCTGGTGAGGTT
>VCCN01000334.1:1037686-1059773 GCA_006491835.1 Architeuthis dux | reverse complement strand
CACCAATATTCGCTCTACTTTTGTATAGTAATGGGGGTTCAGATCATAACTAAAGTCTATTAGGATATTGATGCATAACTGTGTCATACATCCAATATTATATATATATATAATATTGGATGTATGATACACGTATGCAGCAAATGTTCATTATGAAAATCTATATGTGAAACCAGTAGTACCGCTTGTAATAAACCATTAAAATTGATTCCCACATATATATATATTTTATACAGACACATTTGCAATTTGTTGATCCAATTAAACAAAGTAAACAGCACAAATCGGAAATAAAGAATAAGCTCTCAGCAAGACTTGAACTCATATCCCTTATGCCTCAGGAAGCCTATCTTACAGTGATAGCTGCTACAAGAGCTTCTATGGTTGGCAGAAGTTCAAATTTAACCATATAAACGTATTCCTTATTTCCCCCACCCCCCGATCACTTATTCTTCATTTCCAATCTGTGCTCTTTACTAATGTCTGAGTAGTTGTGATGAAAAGCAACTGAAATTAAGATGAAAGAAATACTAGTCAAAAATTAATAAAAGGTTGACAATGCTTAATCAAATAAAAATTCAAGATAATATTCACAAGGTTTGCATTTTTCATTTATTTACTAAGCTTATCTTAGTCTAGCACAAGACCATAGTATTGGGGGTACCCAGTGAGGATCAAACTCGCTACACTAGCCAACTAGTCTGCAAAATAAGTCTACTAACCATTGCAATATGATAGGCACCAATTTAGCATTTTTCTTACCGTCCTATCAGAAGTTAAGAACAAAACATTGACCTAAAAAAAAAAAAAATCGAGTACTTCTGTATAATTTGGAATTTTTTAAACATCCATTGATAGAAAAACTCAATCTGTAGTTTTTTTATAACAACTGCTCTAATGTTTGATTATGAAATATAATTAAAGTTTCTGAATGAAAGTAAAAAGAAAGAAAAATTCTCATGTTACCAATTCTATGAGTGCAGTATTAAATCTTAAATTCATGAACCACTTGAAACTGCTCCTAAACACAGAGGAACTCTTCAATGAATAGAATTTGTAAAAATGGAACTCTTTTATGAATTGAATAAAAAAGATTTTTTTAAATTTACCTATCTGATTTAACTTAATTTTCATATGAATTTAAGAGTTAAAACTGGTGCTTATGGATAATCATTGAACAGACGATTCTTGGTAAATGATTTCAGGTTCGTAAACTATGAAAAAGATGACAATATATTTATTTATATTTATAACATTCTAAAATAAATATACACCTGAAACAACAATAAATTTTTCAAAATTTACAAAGTTCCCCTTTGTTCCCATTTGTTGTTGTTTCAATTACAATGTAACTATAAATTTACAATGTAACTATAATTCTAAAGTGGGAACTTTTATTATTTATCTGATTTTAAAATATTTCATGATCATCTTGAGGCTGAAGTCATGCTGATAATTTTAATAATGACTTTGAAAATTGCTAAAAGAAGACATTTTTGTTTTTATTTCTAATGTTTTGTAACAAAATGGTCACATGACCCATTTTTCCTTTTGGCATTTAATAATAAATCTGATTCTTGTAAACTGACATTTTAAATTTTCTACTCAATAAAATCCACCTCTTTATTCTAGAACAGCAATGAACTAAATGTTACTAAATGTCTTGAACTGGTCATATTTGTAATTAAAAACACAAATAATACAGTCAAATATTTTGATTTTTCTATTTTAATTATTAGAAACCATCAACCAAAACTGTCAACATAAGTTTCTTCAATTTTTAAGTTGGTCTAGCTGGCTATGTATGTATGCATGTACCATACATATAGGCCGCACCAATGGAGCTAGCGGCAAAAAATTTAAACATTTGATCGTTACTATTTCTAGAAAAGACGTTATTTTCTGTTTTTGAAAATTTTATGTTAAATTGCTCGTTGTGTCCAGCAGCATTCAAGTTTATTTTTTTGAAAATTCAGACTTTTTTTAGCGATCACTAATGGACTGATTTTGACCAATCACCAGATACTTCTTTTTTGCTAAAAGAAGGATTGTTAGAATTATTATTGTAATTGTTAAGTAAGTATTTTGAGTTATTCCCTTTAGCAGGTGAGTTCTTATCAACTTCCGGTAGGAGACGCTGTTTTACGTTCTGGTCAACGAGCAGTCATATTGCATTGTGTTATTAGTAGAACAGGGAGCTCGAGAAGCCACGTATGTGAATCAGTGACCGCAGTCATTTTATGAATAAAGGACCTGTAAGTACATCTTCTGTTCGCATTTTTAATCTGTTAATATCTGTCATTAAACCAACCACACAATAATAATATAAAAATATATTATAATTTACTTATTTAATTATTTATTGATTGCTTAAAATCAGTCCTAATGAAACGATCCATTCTTGACAGCTTAAAGGTTAAACTTTCTCAAATACTGTATCTCAACTTTCATTCTAACAACCTCATATGTACATAATCTCCAGAAAATGTCTTCCCTTTGAATGCTCTACAAAAATAATTCCTTTAATCATGTGGTTCCAAATGTTTGAAATGTTTCACAAATTCAGAAACAAATTTCTAAACTTTTGCTGGGTTAAAAATTGCCCAGTGATGTTCAGGTTGTTGATTCGTCCTTCTTGTTGCTGCTTGAATGTTTCTTGTTTGGCTTCTGCATCTGATCATGGTTTGGTTTCTTCATTCCATGATGGCAAATTCTTCTCCAATTTTGGCCAGTCACATGCAGATATCTCACAATTAGACGGTTGAATGTCAAATTTCTGGCAGATAGCTTCGAGTTGATCCTTGTATCTTTTTCTTTGATCACTGTCTAATCACCTCTTAAAGAAGTTTCAAATACGAGACTGGCCAAAGATATTTCCATAGAATATTGACTTAAACTGCTTCCAAATAAATTAGAATACAGGCCTGGTTAGTTACTCAATAGAAACTGTCACGTGACCAATGTCTCTTGGCAGCTTGCTGTGTTGGGTGTGATCAATTAAAGAATTTGAAAAAGGGGTGATCAATGAATAAGTTACTTCTGTTGCCTTTTTTTGATCACTAAAAAGTCTGAATTTTCAAAAAACAAGCAGGAACACTCCCGGACACAAACTAAGGGACCAATTCAGCATAAACTTACAATGTAAATTGGGGTGATTTTTTTTAAAAAAGAAGTTTTTTCTAGACATAATAAGGAGTAAAAGTTTAAATTTGCATGCGCCATACATACACACAGTTAGACCAACTTAAAAACTGAAGAAAACTATGTTGACAGTTTTGATTGACAGTTTCTAATAGATATTTGTTGTTAATACATACAAAGATAGTCTTCAATCATTGAAACACTGTATTTTTCTTTATACTTGGTGTGTGGTAATGAGCTTCAATAATCCACCACTTAGAAACCCACCTTTTCATCTTCCTTGTCCTACTACTGAACTCTACCAAAAGAAAGTATTCAGCAACTAAATCTAGGATGAAACAAAAATTAACTCTTAAATTCATAGACCACTTGTAACCGCATGGAACTCTTCAATGAATAGGATTTTAAAAAATGGATCTCTTTTATGAATTGAAATAAACAAAAATTTAAAAGTTTACCAATAAGTGCAAGTGAAGTAAAGTTATCCCCATTGAATTACTATTTGAATTTCCTAGAATGAATTTAAGAGTTAAAAAATACAGACTTGTATTTGATCAAGTGTTTCTGACAGAGCAACATCAATAATATTATTCTGCTTGTTCTACCTGCATTCAAATGCTATGCTCTCAGTAATGACATAGGAGAAAGGTTAGGTAGTTTAATAAGGGAGGTGGCAGAAAAGAGAGTTAGGTAGTTCAATAAGAGGGTGGGAAGAGAGAGAGAGCAGAAAAGAAAGTTAGGCAGTTTCAGAGGGTAGGAAGAATTTTGTTTATGAAACTAATCCATGTTTGTCTAACATTTAGATAAAAACATGGCCGGGCAACAAAGATTGGAAGAGATAAGAAGAAAAATGAAAAGATACAGGCAAAGGGTGAGAGGAGAGTAGAGGCATGAGATAATGGATAATCTTAGTTGTCAACACCCGTGGAATTTACCACAGGTCCAGCTAGATTCATGTAGTATGAAGTATTATCTTAAAAGTATCTAAAAGTAATAGAAAACAATATGTAACAAACAAGCCTGTACGTTTGTCGTTTGTTACAGATCTGCAAACAAGACAGAGATATTCTTGCCTAGAACCCCACAAGTAAGATGTAAACTTTAATACCAACTAACATCTAAAAAGCAAAACAAAACATTTACAGTCTGATGACTGAAGATAAGAAAGAACTTTACTTACAATTTATTTATTTTATTAGCGCTTTTTATTGCAACTAAACTCAGGCTGTGAGTAAATAAATTAACAGCACATATTGGAACAAAGAACAAGTTCCCAGTTAGAATCAAACTCACCACACTCCATGCCGGTGGGGTGGCTCGGTTAATGCCCGACTGCTCCTCCTACTGAGCCACAGGAACTAGTGGCAAGCGTGAGTCCAAACCCTTGAACTCATCCCCTATTCCAATCACTTCCGCACCATGTTTGTTATCAACTCGTAGTTCAGTATCGGAAATCCAATCATTATTATTAATTCTTTGCTACTATTTATCTTCATATTTATTCACTGCCGATGGGAAACCGTCCAGAGTTTAGATGCAATAAAAAGCAGCACAAATTGAGATTAATAATAATAACATTACTTTTAAATCTATAATATTATTCTCCTTGTTTTTACTTACATTCAAATGTTACGCTTTAAGTAATAACATAAGGGAAATATTAGGTAGGGAGGACAGAAAAGAAATTTAGGTAGTTTGATAAGAGGGTAGGAAGGGAGAGGAGTAAAAAGTAGTTTACTGAGGGGGCAGGGAGGAAGAGAGGGGAGAAAAGAAAGTTAGTCTAATAAGAGGGTGGGAAGAGAGGGCACAGAACAGAAAGTTAGGTAGTTTACTGAGGCGGCAGGATGATTTTCAGACATGAAACTAATCCTTGTTTTAATAACATTTAGATAAAAACATGGCCGGGCAACAAAGAGTGGAAGGGATAAGGGAGAGAATAAGAAGATACAAGCAAAAGGTGAGAGAAGAGTAGAGGCATGAGATAATGGATAATCTTAGCTGTCAACACCCATGGAATTTCCATGGATCCAGCTAGTAATAATTAAACAAACAAAAAAAGTCTTGGAACATTAAAACGATTTGAAGATTCAATTTGAAAATCATTCGACAAACTTACCTTGTCATCAATGTTGCCTTTAGATTCCAGAAAAAGCCTCACAATCATTATTTAACACCTTGCAGCAGGAAAGGGTTAATCCAAAAAGGAGAGACAGAGAGAGAAGTGACCAAGAGGCAAAGAGTTGAGAGACGTGTCAGCTTGGTTGAGTCTGGGAGTGAGATTTTGATGAAGGCTTTTTGGACAGACACAGAGAGACATTGGAAAAAAGAAAAATGGTGGAAAATAAGGAGATTAGAGAGAGGGGGGTGGGGGATGAGGAAAGGAAAGCTCACCAAATATTTAATTAAAAAGCAGAGGAGTAGGGAGGAGAGAGGTAGAGGAAGAGAGTCACTAAAACTAAAAGAAGAAGAAAAATGGTAAAAAAGAAAGAAACAGTAAGAGAAAGTGAGGAGAAAGAGAAAGAAGGAAAGTAACAAAATAGGAAAAACTAAAGAGAGAAGGACAACATAAAATGAAGAGGATACAAAGCAGAGTGAGTGAGTGAGTAAGTGAGTGGATGTGAGTGAGAGATGAGAAGGATAGACAGAAACTAACCTAAAGAGAGAGAAGGCAATCTAGAAAATCAAAAACTAAAGAGAGAAGGACTACATAAAATGAAGAGGATACAAAGTAGAGTGAGTGAGTGAGAGAGTGATAGAGAGTGAGTGTAAGAGATGAGAAAGATAGACAGAAACTAACCTAAAGAGAGAGAAGGCAATCTAGAAAATCAAAAAGGCAGATAAAGGCTTTTTCTTTTACTTAGGTTTCAGCAATAAACAAATTCTGCATTATGAGCCCAAATGAAGGAGTTTGTTGTGAAGAAATCAGTCTTGCCCCACCCCTGCTGAGCACCCCAGAATCTCACACCATCTTCCACCTCTGATATCCAGTGATAGATGACAGAAGCAACTCATGGCATCTCAAACGTTTTTCCTAGAACAAGAAACGTGATCACCCACTGGCCAGTAGAGAGCAACTATGTGTGTCTGTCAGTCTATCTATCTGCTTCAGTGAGTTTATTAAAATGGAAGGCAGTGTCCAGTCTAAGATGGCACCACAGTACCACTCTGTCTCTTGATAAAACACGGAGCCTGTCTCACTTTGTCCAGAGAGTCCATTCCAACTCTAGACAGAGAGTTTCAATGTCTAAGCGTTGAGTGTCACTCGAGAAGGGTGTTACTCCAGAATGGTATCGACCTAGAAGCCATGTCAAATTCTGTTAAACTTACAAATGAATACTATTCAAATGGTTCTTCGGACGATTGAACCCCTTCTTGTTATTTGTGTTGTAAACACAACGTTTCGGCCTATCCATTCTTCAGCCTTCTTCAGGTGTAAAATTCAAGTGTGATGGGTTAAACAGAAGTTATGTTTAAAGGGGGTAACCCTTATAGCACATGGCCTGGGTGTTTCTGTGTCTATGTCGTGTTGGTTTAGATTTGTTGAGAAGTGGAAGCCACTTGAAATCTGCACTGGTTTGGCTAATGCATTTTTACACCTGAAGAAGGCCGAAGAATGGATCAGCTGAAACATTGTGTTTACAACACAAATAACAAGAAGGATTTCAATCATCCGAAGAACCATTTGAATATTCATGACACTTCACAAAACTATAGAAAAGAACCATTTGAATATTCATGACCCTTCTCAAAACTATAGAAAATAAATACTAATTTAGAAGTTCCGTGACCTGTGGTAATCAACTGGTGACCGGACATAAAGTCATGGGCATAAAGTCACAATGTAGGTGGCATGCTGCACCACCTACAAAACGTAAGCCGACTTTAAGTCACAGGCTGAAAAAGGTTTTTTATAAATAAAATAAGTAATACTTTAAATCAATCATTATTATTGGATGAAATAATTGTAACACATTATTTTTATTAACCCATAAGAACTCAGACCCATTTCTACTTGAAAGAACATTATGTGGGATTATGGGTAGGCAGATTGACTCACAATCACAGGACTGCACCAGGATGTTCAGTAGATGTCACTTAGTACATTTCATGAGTTAAAATCAAGGATAAAATATAATATTATATAAGAGACTGTGTAGATCAATTAAATTGTATGTGACACCGGTGTCACAGTGGGTTCTTATGGGTTGAATTTAAATAGTTTAATAAAAATAATGTGTTACAATTACTTCATCCAATAATAGTAAAGATTGATTTATAAAAAGACTACTAGGTCTCATATGTAAAACAACATAAAGATGGCGCAGAGAGTTGGTTGTAGGGAGTGAGTTTATAAGTGTAAATCAGCTTCTGCTAATCAATGAAGTCTTTGTGGCCAATTGGTATAAGGCAGCTAGTTGTAAACTAGTCTCCCTCTGGCAATGAGGGTGTGAGTTGGATTTGCTCTTTATTTCAGATCATGCTGTTATTCATTGCCATAGAAACAGTGGCCCAAATTAATAAGTTGTATAAAAACAACTAAAATTACAATGAAGGTAAAAACTAGTCAAATTTAATAAAAATAAATATTTTAATTTAATTTGTACTAATTAAGTAATGCAATTTTTTCTTTTTTTAAATTTGAATGAATAATGGTTATTTTTCTGATTTACCTTTATTCAAATTTACAAAAAAAAACAAAAAAAAACAAACAGATTTTTTAAAATGCCTTTATAGAAAGCGCCCTTTCTCGGGAACCTCAATACTTAAGTCTCCACTGGACAAAAGCACTTGAAAACATGTGCAATCAATTGCAGTAAAAATATAAGGCCTATTAAAGAAGAAAGTGCAACTTGTTGATAAATCTTTTTACAAAACACGGGTTATGAGCTACAGTTACAAAGTGTATTTATTTACTGAGTTCATATAATTAGGAAAGTCTCAAAACAAGAAAGTTTTTATTTTTGATTTAAAGCTTGCTAATGTAGGTAGGTTCCCTATATCATGGGGTAATTGATTCAAAGTATGGGTGCTATATAGCTGACTCTCCTGCGCCCATGAGTCATTCATAAAGACAAGTTCTAAAATCAAACCATCTAAATATCCGATGTTAATAAGAGCACAGAGTTCATAAGGGCACATATCATGCAGACATTTGAATACGGTAATTAAAATTTTAAAAATGTACAAATTGAATTAAAATATTACTTATTTTATTTTTTTTTAAAAACCTTTCTGGTCTGTCACTTTTCGTCCGGGATTCAATCAACCAACCACAAATTTGAGTTGGACATTTTTTTCAAGCTGTCCAGGACCGAGACATCCATCTTTAATTTTCAGAAAGTTAGTTAAATAAATCCTTGTGGACTTGCCCGAGGAAAGCAAAAGCCGAGTGAATCGGGTAACCGACATATATAGACGAAGTGGAACGTGGGTGACCCGTATGTTGAGCGCCAGCCACCCGGATGTGGTGAGTTGCTGGCTTTAACAGGTCACGGCCGCGAGGGCTCGGCAGTTTGCTTTTGACTCGCCACCTGAAGCCACGCTCAAATCGTGTTTGGGATTTATACTGTGAAAGATGTTGTAGCGCTCAGAGTTTGTGATATCTTACCGGTGATAAGCGAGGAAGTGTCCCTTGAAGGAATCATTCCGGTGCTGCAACATTGATGTGCCGTTGGGACTCATTGCATCTAAGCTGTGTCAGGGTTTTCCCCCTCCCCCTTTCTACTACAATCCTACTATTAAAAATCTACATATTAATACTGTAGTATCTACCTTCCCACGTACGATATTGTTAATAAGTATTTTGAGTTATTCCACTTAGGCAGGAGAGTGCTTATCAACTTCCGGTAAGGGGGCGCTGTTTTACATTCTGGTGAACGAGCAGCCATATTGGTTTTAGGAGATCGAGAAGACACACACGTCATTGTAAATATGTATGAATAAAGGATCTGTGTGAGTACGTCTTTTGTTTGCATTTTGAATCTGTTAATATCTGTCATTATACCAACTGTACATTTACATTTTTGACTAAAAAAGAATATTGATTCCACCATAATTGATGGATCTGTCACAAGAAAAAATGAAGTCGAGTTTTAAAATTTTTAATTTGTACTGTATGCTTTACTGTATTCATTTGTACATTTACAATTTTGGAATTGTGAAGTGTTTGTTTATCAAAAGGTTTATGGTACAAGATTTATGGGTTTTGCTGATTTAGTGCATTCACAGCCCCCTGGTGCCCCTAAACCTGCGAATGGCAAGGGATAACAGTATTTGTACAAACATTTTTGTATCTATAAATGAAGGTTGAAAGTTAGCCGTTAGCTAAACTAAATGTGAGTATCAAGATAAATTTTAAACTTCTCTTTACTTCATAAAAAAAAACTGTACTACACAAAAGCAACATTTGCACAACCCATTATGTCTGAGGTGAAAGCAGATATAACTCTGTGGTTCTTGACCATTTTGCCCATGTCCCACCTCAACAGCTCAAAAAAGCTGATGTTCTCCTTACTATAATAAAACACATAAGAATAATAATATAATGTTAGATTAAGAAATTTACCAAAATTTAAAGTTTTAAATCAAGAATAAAATATCTGTAAAAATGTGATACAATAGGATGGCCAGGGGTTAACAGTGAAAGAAAATTGTAAAGAAATAGATATTTGGAAATTTCTGGAGAAATTGGAGATATACTTTTTTGAGAAGAAGTGCAGAATAAAGAAGATAATGGATTTGTTGTTCTTGGAACCTTAGGGCTGGAATGGCTGACAGGTGATGGATTGGGTACTCTTATCTATTGACAGTCAGGGTGCAAACGCACAGCACCCAGCACCGATATTGAAAAGCCAAGGGGCAATGTTGTTTCCCTCTGACCAGTGAGTCAAATTTTTCTGGGTAAGCATAAAATCGGAAAAACATATTTGCTGATAAAATTAAAATGTGAATTAATTGCAGACCCTTTACGGACCGCCTTTTCTCCTACTCAAGTTTAAAATGGAATTAGTCACTTGGATGACAGGGGTGTTTAGCCAGCCCCCAAAAGGTATTCGTATGAGACTAAGGATGAACTTGGTAGGAAGAAAGGTAGGTGGGGAAGTAGAACTGGAAACCCCAGATTTTGGGAAATCACAAACGTATGTGATTTTGTGATTAGTGATCGACTATGGGTAATTAATTGTAATTCCCCATACTGTCGGACCCACTCTCGTTTGGAGACAATTGCCATAAAAGCAGCAGACTTGAGACAGTGTTTCAGTTCACCCAGAAGGTATGCCCAGAGACATGTGAAGCCGATAACCAGATAGCCAGAACTCTTTATCTGACCGACCACCCTAGAAGTATCGCAGCCTAAGCTGAAGACCAACAGTTCCTGACCAAAACCTCAAAGTACTAAGTATGAGTCTCTAGCTGCTATACAGTCTTCCGATCCACCTGGTATCACATTGGTACCCAATCAGTGGGAAGCGTTTCTATGTTTGTAACCCTTAAAATAGTAAATTTTCTCTTTGTTGATTTTAGTCAACGTGTCGTTATCATTCCGTTGACTTTTATTTTTACTTGTGACACCTTTCAACCCAGCATCTACTGGTTCCTCGAGAGTGACCTCTAGATCCATAACACTGCATGGGGGAGTCTCATTTCGGACGTGAGGAATTAAGTCAGCTTGTCAATGGTAGCAACGGGAGTGCCCACATTCTCACCAATGCTCCATGATCCAACTGCTTACGGTAAAAGACGCTTGGGTGGTCTTACAAAAATACAAATTCTCTGTATAAAAAAAAAAACATCACAGATATAAAAATTACTGAATATAAAATTGGAATTAATCAGTTAAGCCTCAACATGATTAAATTTTGAGCCATGGAACACTTTTGTAATGTTGGTATAATGACAGATATTAACAGATTCAAAATGCAAACAAAAGACGTACTCACACAGATCCTTTATTCATACATATTTATAATGACCGCGGTCAATGACACACACACGTGTCTTCTCCGATCTCCTAAAACAAACATGACTGCTCATTCACCAGAATGTAAAATAGTGCCCCCTTACCAGAAGTTGATAAGCACTCTCCTGTCTAAGGGGAATAACTCAAAATACTTAACTTTTACAGCTTTACACTCAAATTCCAAATTGCCCACTTGTGGGGTGTGAGCCCCAACATTCAGAATCCCTACTTTAACTTGAATCTGAGCAGATGGGGTACATATGCGTAGTCTATCAACAACCTTTAGTGTAGGGTTTTCTTAGGGTCATTTGATGTGCCCGAAAACAAAGTCAAAACACACAACACAGCTCATGTGCAGGAGTTCACAGAGATAGCACCAAACCAAATGCACTAACGGAGTCAGGGCACACAACACAGCTCATGTGCAGGAGTTCACAGAGATAGCACCAAACCAAATGCACTAACGGAGTCAGGGCACACAACACAGCTCATGTGCAGGAGTTCACAGAGATAGCACCAAACCAAATGCACTAACGGAGTCAGGGCACACAACACAGCTCATGTGCAGGAGTTCACAGAGATAGTGCAGGACCAAATGCCCTGGAATAAACAATCCGGCTGGAAGTACACTGCAGAGTGCGAAAAAGACTGACACACTGTCTAACACTGTAACATTCTGACAATCTCTCTGCGAAGAATTCACTCACATCCACATTCACGAATCTGTTACAAATCACGATCTGACGTGTTCTGCCCTTGCCTCTCTCCTGTGCTCTTAAGTAGCTGACAACTTTTCGCGTATTCAAATTAAGCTGGCATAACATACGGGCACCTGACTCACTGCCATTCTGATAAAAACTGCTCCCTGTGCACGCATGTGTTTCCCTTACATTGCAAATGGCGGCGTTTACAGCATGCATATACATGTGGACGTTTACTTCAAGGTATCATAATTCTTTCTTCGTCACATTTATTCAAGGGATAACAGTATATCTCATATGCCAACATCACTTGCAGAGCAAAGATTATTAATTCACTATGGACTTCAATTTTACAGACATTTTGAATATTATCTAGAAAAATTATCATTAGAAAATGGATTTTAAAAATAGTAATGACAATATTCTCTTTGACATTCAACATAACATTTTAATTGACGATGCCAAAAGCCAAATGAATCTTTTATCAGTAAGGTCATGGCAAGAAACACAAACACAAACTCTACTGGTCTGGTTGGTCACTCACTGGAAAATGTCACTTGACCAATATCTTTGGGCAGCATGCCATGTTGGAGGTGATCAATTAAAGAAATTGTAAAAAGAGGTGATCTCTCAACTTTTGTTGGGCAGTGACCACTGAAAAAGTCTGAATTTTCAATAAACAAGAGTGAATGCAGCCGGACACAAAAAAGGATCAATTTAGCATAAACTTACATTGGAAATTGAATCCCCCCCCCCCCCCCCCCACTAAAAAAAAATTCAATGTAGCTAGAGGGCTGAAAATTTCAACATTTACTCCTCCTTATGTCTAGAAAAAGCATTTTTTTTTTGTTGAAAATTCAGACTTTTTTAGTAATCACTGCCGACAAAAGGCGAGAGAAGTAACTTATTTATTGACCTCTTTTTCCAATTTCTTTAATTGATCACTCCCAACACGGCATTCTGCCCAAAGACATTGGTCAAGTGACGTTTTCCAGTGAGTGACCAACCAGACCAGTAGAGATAGTGTTTGTGTTTCTTGCCATGACCTTACTGATAAAAGCACATGATTCATTTGGCTTTTGGCATCGTCAATTAAAATGTTATGTTGAATGTCAAAGAGAATATTGTCATTACTATTTTTAAAATCCATTTTCTAATGATAATTTTTCTAGATAATATTCAAAATGTCTGTAAAATTGAAGTCCATAGTGAATTAATAATCTTTGCTCTGACATTGACACAGGAGATAAAGAATGAATAAAGTTATATTTTGAGGCATGATTATATAGACATCCCGTTATTATGTGGGTGTTGGGTGCAAGAAAGCTAACCGCGTTATAACTGAGCAGTGGGAACTGCAGAATGCGAATGGGCAATAAATGAGATTAAAACAAATAAACAAAGGGATTCTTTAATATCTGTTTTTTTATTAAATAATACCACCAAAATAACTAGTAGTATACCAAATTTCAGTATAGGAAACCCAGGCCTGTCGACAGGGTACAGCGAGTGGGTGGGCCATCCATTAAGTCTGGGGGTACCGTGAGTAGGAGTGCTCAGTGTTGCTAAAATAGCGTTAAATTTTTTAAATAGCCAAACAACGCCCCAAAAAGATACTAAAAATAGTCAAAAACATGCCAAAACATGTCCAAAATGTTTAAGCAAACATTCTTCTTGGCCATTTTTTGGCATATTTTTGACCATTTTGTTCTGCCAAAACAAAAAAATGGCCAAGTGTATGATGAAAGGAGGTGAAGAAGTTTCAAGCGCTGGAGATGTTTTGTAAAAATGGTTTAGGTTGTAAAAATTAGCACAAAAATTATTCACATCACATCACATTCACGAGGAGGGGGGGGTCCAGGAGGGTCCAGGCCTCCCCCTGACTATGATCTTGAGGAAACCCCTGATTAACACGGTAATGCATCCTCAAAAAGTGCCAAGCTAATCAAAACCAAGTTATTCGAACTTAGAAAAATAATCAAAACCCATGAGAAATAATGTAATTAATCCTCAACTTCCAATTTTAATAAGATTTTTTAAACAATCTTTTAATAAATAGATGAATGACCTATTTTATTTTATGGATAAAAAATTATTAGCACGTTAATCAAAAACGCGCAAATCAGGAGCGGTTTCCTGTATTTAAAAACAAAATATTTACATCAATGACTCAAGCCTTTCAAGCTGTTCACTGCTGCACCTTTCACATACCCTGGATCTGAGCTTGTGAGGGGAGAAGATCAAATTAACAAGAACCATAAGTTCAACGATGCATCCACCATGTGGTAGTAGTAGAGCTAGGGGTAAATTTGCTGATTCTGGATTTGTACATTTTTAAAAAAAATTATAATAAAAAAAATAAAAAGTTGAAAATTTGAAGTCAGTCTGTTTTGTGAAAAAAATGCTAATCTTTTTTGCTTTTTACCGTTTGGGACAAATATTTTATACTTCATCATTAATTGTTCATGAATAAGTGAAATAACATTGTTATTTAAACTTAAAATAATAATGTTGGAAACAGTATTTTAAATTTCCCCTTTGTCAGTTGCTTTATTATGTTAGAGGTGTAAACTCAAATTACTGTACAAAAAGAGGGTGGGGGTAAATTTACTTTTGAAAAGTTGCCAGGGATAAACGGGGCCAAAAAGGTTGGGAACCCCTGTAGGAGGAGGAGGAGGAAGCTGATAATAGTTCCCCTGAAGGTCTGGACCAAGTTTAATATCAATCCAACATGATACGGCTGGGAAAAATTGATATTAACACAAGCATATTAGGGACCGACCGAACAACCAAAAAGTTTCTTATAGAGATGCATTGGACGCATCTAATGAAAACAAAATTTTGTTGACTACCGAAATGTTTTTATCTAATTCATTTCATATTTACAGTTGTCTTGCTAAGTCCACACCACATATTATCACTAAAAGTGCATGGTTGTCCACAAGATACCGCCAAAAGTTCTCAATGAATTTCAATGAAACTCTCCAAACAGAAGCACAATTTCCTACATTGGTTTGAAAAGGATCAGATTTTAAACTTTTTAAAGTATAAATATAAGAACGTAGTGCATTCAGACTTGACTGACATGAGAAATTCTTTTGAAATATAGACTTACTGCTGACCACTGGTTCTACATATCTTAGAATAATTTGCACAAATGTCTATCCATGTTAGCATAGCTCAAGAACAGCTAGAACTATGGCCACAAAATTTTCTATGTGTACTAATGGGATCCCAGTGCAGGTCTTTATCAAGTTTTTCAAAATTATTGGGAATCAATTTACAATGTAAGTTTATTGTAAATTGGTCCCTTATTTTGTGTCCGGCTGCATTCACGCTTACCTACAAATTTACTATTACTTTAATTCACCAAATATCTGTCCATCTGTCTGTGTTATACCATAACTCAAGGTCGGCTAGAGTTATGGCCATCAAATTTTCTGCGGTTACTAATGGGATCCAGGAGCATGTTTTTCACATACTACTCTTTGAAAATTCAATAAAAAAAATAATGTGGGCTCTGCGTTCACATTCTCCTCGATAATAATGATCTGATTCCCATGTATCTATCTTTCTATATAATACTAAAAGTCTGATTCCATTTATCTGGATGTGACCTCCAAGTATCCAAAATGGTGCATTGTAGCCAGAGGTATTGAATTTAAGTACCCATAAAAAAAACAGTTTTAATCTCTTATTGGTGCCAAAGGTCCCATTTAGACTTTCTGTATGAACTAGTTAGAAATGTCCTTTTTCTAGACATAAGGAGTATATGTTTACATTTTCAGCCCTCTAGCTCCATTGATGTGGCCTTGTATGTGCAACATATACATACATATATAGGTTCCTTCAGTTTTTAAGTGATTCTGACTGACTGGCTATGATGACAGTTTCTAAAATGGTTAAGACAGTATTAAAGAAAGTAACCTAAAGAAGAGAAGATAATTCCTGTAAGCCATACCTCTGTAAAAATGGCGGAAAATAAGTGCCCACTTTATCATTATAGTTACATTGTAAATAGAATCCAGCTTTTGCAAAACTTAAAAAAATTATTTTTCTAAAAACTAACAAATGGTTCTAGGGTCTAATGCAGGCATGGGCAACCTTTTACGAGCAGTGGGCCGCATAAGATATTGCTAATCATAAACCGGGCCACAAATTCACCGTCAGAATAATTTTTAGAATGTTAGGAACCTTTTTTGCTAACAACATAGCTTGCATGCACCATTTTGCTGAGCTCTGTTTGCCTTTGAGAAAAAAGTGTATTTAGGCTACCGATCTGTTTCTTTAGTGTTTCAATTTTAAGCTTTCTGATATCTCCTTTAAATTGATCCTACCCGGAATGTTTAGTTGTGGAATGACACTTAACCTTAAATTCTTTAAATGCGGAGTGGGATTCAAAACATATTAGACACCTTGGTCTGTTTTTTACTTCAACAAAGAAGTAATCATTTGTCCACTTATCCTGGCATTTTCTCATTTCTTCAAAAATAGGTTCCCTTTTTCTTAGATGAATTTGAATAAAAACGTTATTTTTCTCATGGAATTAAGCCTGCCATTCAGAAAGTCAAAAGGGCCGCATGCGGCCCGCAGTTTGCCCATGGCTGGTCTAATGGCTTGAAAGCACCTAAAATTGAAAGATAAAAATATTTTCTTCTAGGAGAACTGCAAGCTGTTTTAATTGTATTTTAAACATTAACTTAACTTAACAGTAAGCATTCTTCATTATTTACTATTTAACTTTAAGGCAAGTAATATACATTGAGGGTTGTTTCTACAAAAAATTCATTTTATTTGCTTTTGTAGTATCTAAAATTATTAAATTCAACTTATTGCAACTTTTTAAACATGTTATGCACTCAAAGTCTGCAACTAAAATATGTATTTCTTTTATAAGCCTTATTGTAATTAATATCTTAAAAAAGAAGATTTTGAAAACTCATTTGTTAAAAGAGTAACATGTTTTTTTTCTAAAACGTGTCAATTTTTTATTGATCAGTAACAGAGAGACCAGATTTTGAATAAAAAAAACTAAATCTTTAAATACTAATTTGTGGATTTTTTTTAATCGCTTCTGACTTTAATGTTTGAATGTTATTACATCGCAAAAATGTTTGTTTTAATGTCTTTTAATGTCAGTTGTTGAGATTTGGTTGTTAGCAGCCATGCTTAAAAATTGTGGAAAGTATGTGCCGACTTTATCATTATAGTTACAGTGTAAATAGAACCCCCTGCGTAAAACCTTTAAAGAAAATCTTTTTCTAAAAACTAACAAATTTCTGGATGGTCTAATGGATTGAAAGCACCTAAGATTGAAAGAAAAAATATTTTCTTCCAGGAGAACTGCTAACAACCGAATCTCAACCATAATTTTAAACTTTTTGATTATTCATGAAAACAGATAATTAATATGCAAATCAAATTTCCATTTAATATACCAAAATACAGGTTGTATAGTTGTACTGTCATATTGGATTTGGGAAGAAGGTGGCTCACACATTGCCAGTAGTTTCTGGTGAGCATTTAAAGTGGTGCCACCGTATTCGGTATATTCGGTGGGCCCTATATATCTACGTGGGTCTCTATGGTCCACGCCATCTTGGACGGTACCCCATATATCTATGGAGCCTTCCCCTTTCGCCACCTGGGGACGTGCAGGGTAGCAGAGAGACCCTGCCCCCTCCAATATATTTTTGTTAAATCTTTTTATTTAAAAACCAGACACAAGATGGAGTGACGAGATAGAAAAGTTTGCCGGTAAGACGTGGCAGAGGTTAGCACAAGATAGTCATGAAAGGAGATGGGAAAGGCCTTTGTCCAACAGTGGACTTTTAACGGATGATGATGAATACAGGTTGAGTACCCCTTATCCAAAACTCTGAAAAGCAACATTTTCCAAAATCCAAAACTTTTTAAAAGCCAACATGATATCACACAGTTCAGAAGGTTCAGGTCTGACAGATTGAAAGCACCTAAAATTGAAATTTTAAGACAATTTTCTTCTAGGAGAACTTAACGTAGAAAATCTTATGGGATGTTAATAGACCAATCGACCTATTTTCAGAGGGAAGGAATAAAAGTTAAGATATTACAGCAAAGTATCCACATGCTTACAATGAAACAGGATCTTAGAACAATTTAAGATGTAACTAATAAATCAAAGAATTCTTTTTTATAGTAAATTTTACAGAAGTACTCGACTGTAATACAAGACGTGTATGCCATAACATGTAAAAAATGCAAGGTACAAGAACCGCTTCATGGAGCACCTTGGCTATATTGGGTCGAACACAGAAGCAACAGGAAGGCATTTCGCTCGGAAGAGCCACAGCATGTTTGAGATTAGTGTTCAGATAGTAGAGCATGTTTGATATTGGTGTTCAGATAGTAGAGCGTGTTTGCCCCAACACGGACACCATGAGACTTGCTAGGGAATTGAAGTGGATCCAAGAATTCAATCGGAGCACAAGGGCTTGAATAGGATTGTGTAATCCAGAATCCACACTGTTTCTTCTTTTAAAAACAAATCATTTCCTTTGACAACATTCTTGCGAGAAATCAATGCGTTGATTTTAAAAACTATGTTAGCTCAAAACAAAATCAGATTATTTCAAAACTCCTGAAGAGACAGCATGACTGGTGAAATATATAGAGTCTGAACCCAGTAAAAAATATCATCTATCATCCGATCTGGTTGACTTCGTCACTGCTACTCACAACATTGGTTTAAATACTATTGCTGGGTTTAGGTTATTCATGGGTTCTAACATTTATATGTATCTATGTATCCGGATTTCGTCCAGCCCTAACCGTTCATAGTAGAAAATTGAAATTTTGCGCACGCACACACACACACACACACCTTCAATGAGTAGATAAAATGGTTTTATTGTTTCTTGAAAATTCCACCTCTAAATAGGTTTTTAGAGGGGGTTCAATATGCAATGTAAGTGTATGCTAAATTGGTCACTAGTTTGTGCCAGCTTGTATTTTGAAAATTCAGACCTATTTTGTGATCAAAGCCCAACAAAAGACGAAAGAAGTAACTTATTTATTGATCACCCCTTTATCCAATTTATTAATTGAGCACCCCCAACACAGCATATATGGGTGGCGATGATTCATAATTTCTCTTGGAATGCTAGTTCCTCGATTTATTTAAACATAAACTAAATGACCAACAAAGACGCCATTCAAAGTTCATTCACAGACAAATCTAAATAAACCTGTAATTTAAAATAATCTTCTACCTTTACCAAAATAACACTATATTCCTTTATTGTAAATAAAGTAAGGTCGTAAGTTTAAGCTCTGTCTAAATATAACTTTTGCATCCGCATATAAATCTAAAAGATCTATTATTTATTGATAGATACATCGAGATAAAGCTGTAATTCAAAGCAACCTTTTACCTATAGCAAAAAATAACACTATATTCCTTTTATTGTAAATAAAGGTTGTACGTTAAAGCTGTCTAAATATAACTCTTGAATGTGCGTCCAGATCTAAAAGTAGATGCTAAAGATTTAAATATAGAGTCTGAGAGAAGTTCGTTCTTCAGGCAGCAGACTAAGAGGCACTTCCTGACGACAAGAGGCCAGCAAGGCTAACAAGGGAAATCTTGATTGGGAAACACACAGGCATCCAGTGTCCTTTCTTGGAATCAGAGGGAGGAATTATGGCACTGACACAGTTTCCCCCGCAACGGCTCTCAGCCAGAGAAAAGAGGGAAACGGCCAGGAAAGAAAGAAAGGAACATTTTTGAGTTTACAATTACATTTGGTACAAAAGTTTAGAGATATAAAACAACAGATCTGATTAGTCACTCAATAGAATCCGTGACGTCTTTTGGCAGCATGCCGTGTTGGGGGTGATCAATTAAAAACATTGGAAAAAGGGGTGATCAATGAATGAATAACTTCTCTCTTTTTCACATACTAGTCTTTGAAAATTCAATAAAAAAAAATAATAATGAGATTTCTCACCTTTGAGCAGTGAACACTAAAAGGTTTGAATTTTCAGAAAACAAGTGTGAATGCTGCCGGACACAATCTGAGGGACCAATTTAGCATACACTTAAATAGTATGTTGAACCCCCACTAAAAACCTATTTGGGAGGCAGAATTTTTTTAAAAAAAGAAGTTTTGTTCTAGACATAATAAGGAGTAAATGTCTAAATTTTCAGCTCCCTAGCTCCATGATACATACATAGATAGCCAGACTTGCTTAAAAACTGAAGAAACCTATGGTGACAGTTTGGTTGACAGTTTCTAATACTAGGAAATATTAAGAATTACTTCTTTCACCTTTTGTTGGGCTGTGATCACTAAAAAAAGGTCTGAATTTTCAGAAAACAAGCGAGCACAAACTAGTGACCAATCTAGCATAAATTTACATACCATATTGAACCCTCCTCTAAATACCTATTATGAAAAAAACATTTTCCCTACTCATTGAGTGGAGTGTGTGTGCGTGCAAAATTTCAAGTTTCTACTATGAACAGTTAGGGCTGGGCAAAGTCTGGATACATAGATACATATAAATGTCAGAACAAATGAATAACCTAAACCCAGCAACAGTGTTCAAACCGTTCTGTTGTGGATAGCAGTGATTAACAGGTCTTCTTAGTCACTCAATAGAATCCGTCATGTGACCTTTTGGCAGCATGCCATGTCGGGGGTGATCAATGAATAAGTTACTTCTCTCACCTGTTGTTGGGCTGTCATCACTAAAAAAGTCTGAGTTTTCAAAAACAAGCGTGAATGCTGCAATACACAAACTAAGGGATCAATTTAGCATAAACTTACTTGCAAATTGGACCCCCCACTAAAAACCTCTGTAGGGGGGGGGGGGTAAAAAAACGTTTTTTCTAAACCTAAAGATTATTATTTAGATTTTTATGCCTACTTTTTACTTTCATCTTAAATTTTATTAGTTGCATTTTATTGCAACTTTTGCTCAAACCGATTACCCTCCGGCAGTGAACAAATTGTGTTGATCGGAAAATAAAGAACAAGTCTTGGGTGGGACTCGAACCAACATCCCCTAACCAGGGGATTTTTGTCAGATGAAGTAACAGTGTTATTTCCCGCTTCTGCTCCCAGTTAGGCTCAGTGGTGCAATTGGTAAAACAGACTGGACTAAACGGTGCTTCCCCTGGCTAGGGGATGTGGGTTCAAGTCCCAACCGACGCTTATTCTTTATTTTCCTATCACTGCTTTGGCTTGCATTATTGACCATAGTGTAGACCTCACTGCATTATTGACCATAGCGCAGACCTCATGCAGCCCTTTTGACTTTCTGAATGGCAGGCTTAATTCCATGAGGGAAATAACGTTTTATTAAAATTTCATATAAGAAAAAGGGAACCTTTTTTGAAGAAATGAGAAAATGCCAGGATAAGTAGACAAATGATTACTTCTTTGTTGAAGTAAAAAACAGACCAAGGTGTCTAATATGTTCTGAATCCCACTCCGCATTTAAAGAATTTAAGGTTAAGTATCATTCCACAACTAAACATTCCGGGTTTGATAAATTTAAAGGAGATATCAGAAAGCTTAAAATTGAAACACTAAAGAAACAGATTGGTAGCCTAAATACACTTTTTTTTCTAAAAGGCAAACAGAGCTCAGCGAAATGGTGCAGGCAAGCTATGTTGTTAGCAAAAAAGTTCCTAACATTCTAAAAATGATTCTGACAGTGAATTTATGAATTTGTGGCCCGGTTTATGATTAGTAATATCTCATATGGCCCACTGCTCAAAAAAGGTTGCCTGTACCTGTTCTAAACAATAGCAGAGGTGGCACATGGATCCGCAGACCCCACATCTCTGGGGGCACAATATATCTGAAGAACAATGAAAAATCTAAAAAAATAATCTTAAAAAAATCTTTAAATTTGCAGCTGAGGGGAGGGGTTGTCAGACCCTGCTATGTATGATGAGATGGATCATACATTTAAAATACAGTGTGAATGAGTACAAGTTTGATAAGGAAAGAGAAACATGAAAATCACTTTATCAGCACTTTATCTCATTCTGAACTGTGTCTTTCATTGTTTTTCTCACTCACATCTGTTGCTTTGAACCACTATCAGCCAAAAACAAACAACAGTTTTTCTTTGTTTCTTTCTTTATAGTCTATACACTGTTGAATAGACAATGTTGTAACACTTGCACAAGCTTTTCACTGATACATCACTGTCTAGTTTTTTCAAGAGTTCAACCTTATCTATAATGTGAAGTGTTTTCTAAAAACCTATTATGGGGGGAGAATTTCCCCCCCCC
>VCCN01000334.1:1020138-1037496 GCA_006491835.1 Architeuthis dux | reverse complement strand
TCTTATATGCAGTCTAATATTTGCAGGGGAGGTGACTGTAAAAAAGATTTGTGGATCCGCCTCAAAATTCAATCAATTCTTCCTTAACCCATGTCCTACCAATCAACAAAATGTCATTGCAATTCATTGAGAACTTTTTGAGGTATTGTATGGACAAACAAACATGAGCGAATACATAAATTAATTTTTTTTAAATTAAAAATATCTCAATCGAAAAAAGAATCCTGGATCCGCCCCCAAATTTAACCAATTCTTCCTTACCTCATGGTCTACCCTTCCTGAAAATTACATTTGAATTCAATGAGAACTTTTGGAGATATTGTGTGGACATATAGATATGATGCAGAGAAGGTAAATGTAAAAAGATTCCTGGATCCATCCCAAAATTTAATTACTTCTTCTATAGCCCATTGCCTATCCTTCCATAAAATCTAATTGAAATTCATTGAGAACTCTTGGAAATATTGTGTGGACAAACAGACACAAATGAATACATATACCTTTTCCAACTTTGTTGGCAGAGGCAAATAACTGTACAAAATAATTTAGAAAACATTTTCCAACTATCGTATATTTCGGCAGATAAGACAAGAGCATCCAAAAAAATCCCCCAAAATGGGGTCTTCCTATAGGCCAGTGACTAAACAGTGAGCTAAAACCATGAAATTCAGACTAGAAATGGGGTCTCATCTTATCTGAAGGTTGCTGTATCCGTCCAAATATTTTTCAATGAAAACAATTCTATCAATTCTGAATGTGCCTATTCTGAATTGAATTCCTGCGGGTGTAGGTCAAGCACCCTAATTCTACATTTCACTTCCACTCGAGTACCCAGGTTATCTAGGGGTATCTTGGCACGGAGCAGCAAGTGCTTAATTCTGGCTATAAAGCAAAGGAACAACTGATATTTTAATACATGTTATTTATTTTTTGAATTTTTTTTTATTGGATGAAGTATTATAAATCATTATTTATAATTTCATGACTACTTTTTTACCTTCATCTTATTTTATTAGTTGCTTTTTATCGCAACTTTTACTCAGACTGATTTCCTTTCATCAGTGAGAAAACAGCGTCGATCGGTAAATATTTGAATTTGCCAATTGGCTGAATTTATTGAATTTATAGACTTTCACTAAAAACATTTAGTTTATTTCTCTGATTAAAATCTAAATGGAGAAGCATTCATTCATCCTCTTATGTGGAGAACACTTTTCAGAAACTATTATAGTTTAATGGGAAGGCGGAATGGTCTCCAACAAAAACTATTATAATTTAATGGGAAGGCGGAATGGTCTCCATTATAATTTAATTTTGAAGGTGAAGTGGTCTCTAAATCTACTAAATATATATGAGAGAGAGAAATTTATCAATACAAAGAGAAAATAAAGAGCTTGTTTTGTCAGCAGCACTGTAAGTCTCGAGTAGTAAATGTAAGAAACTTTAAATGTTTATGTAAAAAAACCTTCATTGAGTACTTTTGGAGATATCTTGTGGACAGAGAGACAGACGGAAAGACATGACCAAATACATATACCTCTCCAACTTTGTTGGCAGAGTTAACAACTTGCCCAGATACAGCTTAGCAGATGAGCAGTGGACTTGTACCTGAGAGGTCCCGTTTCAAGTGTTGGGTTGGTGAGGTCAGACATCATAAACTCCTGGGAATAAAATAATCATGCTGTGTGTCCCAAAACGTGCAGTGATCCTACCCCATTTTGTGCAGTAATCAAATGACAATTTTTGTACAGTTTTGCAAAGTGTGGATTTTATCCAACTCCAGAATTATGTTAATAGAAAAATACACACAACACTTAAGTGATAACAAGCCTGGCTGCTCCAGAGTCAAACTCTGCTCCTACTTCTACTTCCTTGCATAATTCTACTATAAATTTTGGAGGTATTTAAGGCTTGTCAGTTTAGCGCAGGTGATAACACACCAGGCTAGGTCATGAGTTCAAATCACGGTAGGGGAATGGGGCTTTTACATATCGGTTTACTCCCCTATTTTTGGTGAGGATTGTTCTTGTTCTTGTTACATAGGAAAGTAAAGTCAACTCTGACTTTGTCCTGAATAAAAGTAATCATTAAGGATGGTTTTCTGTGGTAATCATACTATACTTTTGATCAGTAATCGACACATGGGAGAATGGTTGGTTAGGAAGGCATAGGAGATGGGGTTCTTTTTCTCACGTGATAATTATTAAATTACATTCTTTATATATGTTAAGCCAATTTGGTGAAATTGCCTAATTGACGAAATTCACTTATTTTTTGTAAAAAAAGTTTGATTACAAAGTTTTGATTGTAAAAAATAGTTGTTTTATATCCTTGTTTTGATTAATTGAACTTTTGATCAAATTAAAACTATGTATTTATTTATTTTTTGTAAAAAAGTTAACATTTTGCCAATTAGGCAATTTCACAAATTTGGCATAACATATAGACTAGTTTTCTATAGTTTTGAGAAGGGTAATGAATATTCAAATGGTTCTTTTCTATAGTTTTGAGAAGGGTCATGAATATTCAAATGGTTCTTTTTATAGTTTTGAGAAGGGTAATGAATATTCAAATGGTTCTTTTTATAGTTTTGTGAAGTGTCATGAATATTCAAATGGTTCTTCGGACGATTGAACCCCTTCTTGTTATTTGTGTTGTAAACACAACGTTTCGGCCAATCCATTCTTCAGGTGTAAAATCCAAGTGTGATGAGTTAAACAGAAGTTATGTTTAAAGGGGGGTAGCCCTTATAGCACATGGCCCGGGTGTTTCTGTGTCTTTGTCTTGTCGGGTTTAGATTTGTTGAGAAGTGGAAGCCACTCTTTTCTTTTTTCTGTTTATGTTGGAAGCAGAGAAAAATCCAAATGTCGACTAAATGCATTAGCCAGACAAGTGTGGATTTCAACCCGATGTGGCTTAAAAGGGGTTAAGAACCACTGGTCTGAACAATATTGTCATGGATATTTAAAAGCATATATTTATAATTTTGTATTCACTTTGCACTAATGCCTTTGGGAAAGGCATGAATATCATCTATCCCCCTAGCTAGTAAAATAGCACAGGGTGAAGTGAGAGACACCACATTCTATTTCTACGTCTATTTCACATATCACAAATTCGCTGAGTAAGTAGTTATGTGATATACAGCGTCCAAGCAGAGATGGTTGAAGCCATAGTCAGAGTAAGGGTGAGGTAAAGCATCCCCTCGTCTCTTAAGAGACAACTCCCAATGGAGTATGAATGGCCAGTGACGAAGACCCGGTTTCTGTTGCATGTGTCAGCTTAGTGATCCTCACAAGTTTCAAGTCTGGTCGAGACCAGGACTTTATTCCTACAAGTTTTTATGACCACCCCCATGGCAGAATGCAAGTCCACCGAAGGGATACCTCCACACTAATCATACAGCTTAGAATGTACTCAATAATTGCTGAGTGCACAGGGAAATTGGTCCCAATGAAAAGTTTTCCACACTTCACTCATACCGGGAATCGAACCGGGGACCTTCTGCGTGTGAGGCAGACATGCTAACCAATATACTATCCAAGCGGACTAGCCAGCATAAGGGCTAACAAAAACATATATATATATTTTACACCTGAATTCTCGTACTTTTGTTTGCTTTTGACTCTTTGAAAAGTAGTGTCATCAATACTCCCGTGCAATAGGACGACAGGTGTTATACTTTGCCTAAAATCTAAAAGGCGTATATTTTGCAGTTTCATTCCCCTCCTCAGCAACAATCTTATCAGAAGGCTTTGAGAGCGATGACACAATACGCTGCTTGAATAAAAAGCCAACAGGTGTTGGGGTCTAAGAATAACAATCCAATAAAATAAAGGAAACAAAAAAAGACCAATAAAATTAATGGTTAAGCCGTGATAGCTTCAACCACACCCTTCAAAGGTAATGGACACTTGGGCCAGGTTCAGGATGGCATGAGGTACAAGGCTCAAGATAATTACAGACACTGAGAAATAGTATCGTGTTCGTGACATAACAATATTGTTTTATAGGTAAAAGATTGTCAGGTGACTTGTTAGAAATTCTAAGATGTGTCAAAGGATTAGCAAAATACATTCATAAAAAACAAATCCATCTTTTTAATTCAAAGGGTAGGCGTGAAGGGGTTATGGCTTAACTCATAAAAAGAGTGTGTGACCTGGCTCAAACAGAATACACTTTGATTGTTTAACCAACCAAGTCTAATAAGCATTGTTTCCTCTAAGCTGAGCGCGTGTGCTTGTACACTCACGTTTTGCAACCAGCGCACAAAAGAAATTAATATGTGCACAAAAGATTTCAAATTCTTTAGATAGCTTATGTTAGCTATTTATAAGTTAATATGAGTTGTGTCCCCCTTCATGATTGGCTGTTTGGAGTATATCAAGGTAGATGGCACTTGAATGGCAATGATTTACATAGTGCTGGGTTATTGACCAATCAGGGCTGGCTTTGGGGTGCCACCATTGGTATATTAGCTTCCCACTTTGAGGGAAGCTTATTTACTATTTTAAGCTTAAGAAGTGAAGTAAGTTGCAGTGCTGATAATTTCTATTGTATTTTGACAGCTTACTTTTTCATTGAAAAAATATTGATACACTATGTTGAATTCAAAAGTGCGCACAACCTATTGGTTAACTGTTTATAAAAATGAAAACAAATGAAGTCTATCATAAAATGTTGCTTCTCAAACTGGACATCCCCATCCTCAGTAATTTTCTGATCCAAGGGTCTGGAAATCATTGCTGTCAAAGAGAATACCTGTTATAAAGCAGTGGTTCTCAAACTTTTCTTGATCTCCAAAAGTATAGTTAGTCTCTCAATAGAAACCGTCATGTGACCAATGTCTTTTGACAGCATGCCGTGTTGGGGGTGATCAATTAAAAAATTGGAAAAAGGGGTGATCAATGAAGAAGTTACTTCTGTCACCTTTTGTTGGGCAGTGATCACTAAAGAAGTCTGAATTTTCAAAAATAACAAGTCTGAACACTGATGAACACAAACCAAGGGACCAATTTAGTATAAACTTAGATTGTAAAATGAACCCCCCCAATAAAAACCTTTTTTTTCTTTTTTTTTTTTAAAACCCAATAAATTTTTTCTAGACATCATAAGGAATACATCTTGAAATTTTCAGTCCTCTAGCTCCATTGGTGCAGCCTGTATGCATGATACATACATAGCCAGCCAGCCAGACAGCCAGACAGCCAGCCAGCCCAACTTAAAAAATGATGTTGATGTTGACAGGTTATAACAGTATAATTAAATTTAATAACAATTTAAAAAATTAGACGATTCCTGTTGATTTTGAAATTCTAAAAGTATATTTTTATCAGTCTTATATGTTAAGTATCATGAGTTATTCCCCTTAGGCAAAAGAGTTCTCATCCACTTCCACTAAGGGGCGCTGTTTACATTCTGATCAACGAGCAGCCATATTGCATTGTGTTCTTAGTAGATTATAGAAATCGTGAACACACGTGTATGTATTGTGACCGTAGTCATTTTATGAATAAAGGACCTGTAAGTACATCTTCTGTTTGCATTTTTAATCTGTTAATATCTGTCATTATACCAACCTTACATCATAGTTTGTAGTTACTGTATATGCTGGCATATAAGCAAACTTTTCAAACATTTTTCTCCCAATGGATAATATTAGTCTGTTTAGACCAGGGGTGGGAAAACTGTGGCCCATGAGGCATATTTGTGTAGCCCGCAAAACGTTCTTGCACAGTGATGTCAATTTGTGTGATTCCAGACATTCTCGCATAGAATAACGTGCCTAAAAGACTACAATGAGATTTTGCGGCCATGTTATAAACAGAAACGTATGATAGCAAAGGACAGAGTATTATTTTAAAGTCTTTTAATATATTTAATATATCTTATTTTAAATTTTTGTCGAATGCGGCCCGCTGGAGACCTTACAGATGTTCCATGTGGCCCTCGGGGAGAAAAGTTTGCCCACCCCTGATATAGACCCTATGAACTTAACACTCCATAGGACATAATACTGCCATATGTTGGAGAGTAGACTTAATCTGACAAATATTGGACTAAACTTGAATTAAAACCTTAGTTTTGGGGCTGACATATACAGTATACATTTTACACTGTAGCCTCTTGAAATTTTGAACTTAGCTCACAGACTCCCAGTAATACTTTTGGACCCCAGGGGTCTGCAGATCCCAGTTCGGGAACCACTGAAATAAAGTATAAATTGTTTTTAGCCAACCCATCTTGATTCACATGGAAGTTCAACAGGAAAGAATGGATGTGTTATTATTAACAGAACGGATAACCAAGTTTTTCTGAGTTCTCTACCAATAATGTTTGGTACCAGTGCTAAATAATCATCATCATCATCATCATCAAGGCCACTGCTGGACAAAGGCCTTTCCCAGCTCCTTTCATGTTGACTGTGACTGTACTAACCTTTGCCATGTCTTCCCTGCAAATCTTTCTATCTCACCTCTCCATCTTATGTCTGGTCTTCTCCTACTGTGTTTGCTATCTCTAGGACACCAATCAGTTAACCTGTTGCACCATCTGTTATCTTTTCTTCCTGCTAAGTGTCCAGTCCATCTCCATTTTGTCTCTTAATTATTTCTATGATATCTTTTACTTTGGTCCATTCTCTGATCCATGTTGATCTTTTTCTATCCCTTAGGATAATTCCTAACATTGCTCTTTCCATTAATCTTTGTGTGATTCTGAATTTGTTTTCAAGTGATTTAGTTAGTTTTCATGTTTCGCATCTGTATGTCATAGCTGGTATTACATACAGGCCTGGGCAGAGGGGAGTCCAGTGGGGCCATTTGGCCCAGGCCTACAGTTTTCAGGGACGGGGGGGCTTACACCAGAGGCGTACATGTAAATACTCATACATAAATCATATGTATTTAGCACTGATTACAAAAATGCTTAGTGAGCAGTTTGAAAAGGGGGACTATGTTTCCCATCTGGCCTGGGCCTATTACCAGCTCTGCCCGGTCCTGATTATACATTCATTGTATCCTTATCTTCCAGTGCTAAATGGGATATGCATAATTTGACATGTGTAAAGATAAAAATCTGGCAGGTCTAGAAATAAGATAAAAATATCCATCGAAAATTAAGAACAATATTTAGAAATTCCAGATGTTGGATCAGAGAGATTACAAAAATAACATGGAAGCCAGGGTTGCCAAATTAGCCATTTTTCGGCTAGGTATGACTGACTTTTTTTCAAATTTAGCCGATAAAAATCCACGATAGCCAAAATGGATAGACTGATACGGCTACTTATTAATGTCAGTCTTTATCTCTTAAGTCCACTTCATTAACCATGATGCCATTGGGGGAGAGACAAAGTGAGGGGGGATGCCATGGATTATCTAACTACAATTGAAGACATCTGTGTGTATACACCGCGGTTATTCAACAACTGGTCAGAGTACAAAGTTAATATTCACCAGATATATTAGTCAGCACACAGTCCAGTGTAGAGTTTGAAGTTGTTTGGATCAGCGGTTCTCAAGAAATCTAATAAAAATAAATAAAATATTAAAGATTAGATTTTTCTTCTTAGTTTCTGTAAATAATCTCCATTGACTTCGGCTCTTCAGAATTATCTATAACATAAAATTGATTCAGTCAAAAGCACAAATTTTCAGATTACACCGTATGACATCATGGGTGACAGTGTGGTATGAAAAATAATAAATTGTTTCTATGGAGTTTTAGTTTGTTTTTTCACACAAAAAATAAGTAGTTTAACTTAATCAAATTCAATTTAATTTAATCAAAACAAGGATGAAATGTAGAATTCAGACCTCTTTAACTTTGAAGAAATAGTATCACAAATTTGAAAAACTTATTGTGTACCACTTAAAAACAAGTACACAATAAGTTTTTCAAATGCTGCATAAATTTGTTTAAAAATGAATTCAAGCGAGATCTTCATCTGAGCATTGATTTATTTTTAAAAATGAAGACTAAAAAAAAGAAAAAATATGTACAAACAATCTATTAATATTAACACCTTGACGCAATATATGACGTCATACAGAGTATTCTGAAATTTGCGTTTTTGACTTGAATCAATTTTGGGGTCCTGGTTCGACATTTTGATCCAATATATTCATTCTATCCTTAAAATAGAATTTCAAAGTGTAGTTGTTTTCACTTTTTTCATGAATAAATTCAATGTTAAAATTACATTTTCTTTGATACTATTGTTCGGACTGAGATCCTCATCTTGGTTGTCATTTCCACAACGTTGTGGAAATGACAACCAAGATGAGGATCTCAGTCCGAACAATAGTATCAATAATACTAACACCTCATCTCAGAAATACCGAATACATTTTCTTTGTGCAGCAATTCTATTAAATCTTATGCTGAACCTTTTTGGAATTTTTTATGTTTAAAAAAAAAATAGTTTTTCTGTTTTCTATCGAAATAAAAAGTTGCCATGAAATCCCTAGTTTCACAATCAGTGTAGTAATGGTTGATTACTACACTGATTGTGGAACTAGGGATTTCATGAAATTACTGAAACGTTATGGGATTTCACAAAATCCCTAGGGATTTCATGAAGTCACTAGTTTCACAATCTTACTGTAATAGAGACAGGTTTATCTTGAGATGGACAGGATTATGTGTCTTTCTGTTGCAACCAGGATATAAGTTGCTAAACAAGTCTTTCAAGTTAGAAACTACTTTCTTTTTATAGAAACCATCAACCAAAACTGTCACCATAGGTTTCTTCAGTTTTTAAGCTGGTCCGGCTATGTAGGCATGTATCAAGTGTACAGGGCTGTAAATTTAAACTTATTATGTCTATGAAAAACGTTTTTTTTGTTTTTTTTTAAATCCACCCCCACCCCCCAAATAGGTTTTTAATGTTGGGTTCAATTTGCAATGTAAGTTTAACCTAAATTGATTCCTTAGTTTGTGTCTGGCACAATTCATATTTGTTTTTTGAAAATTGTCTCCCTAATAGGTTTTTAGTGGGGGATACAATATGCAATGTAAGTTTATGCTAAATTGGTCACTAGTTTGTGCCCACTTGTTTTTTTGAAAATTCAGACTTTTTAGTGATTACTGCCCAACAAAAGAAGAGAGAAGTAACTTATTGATTGATCACCCCTTTTTTCAATTAATCACCCCCAACACAGCATATATGAATGTGTGATTCATGCTGCCAAAAGATGTTGGTCATGTGACGGTTTCTATTGACTGACTAGCCAGACCTGTTTATTTACTTTATTTTTTTAGTGACATAAATGTTGAAAGTAGCCATGCAATTATCGAGTTAGAAAGAGAAATATATGAGAACTAATTGGAGCATTATGTGTTTGTGCACATTAACAACACTTCCATAAATGCTTTCAATCTATATAAAGTAACAAGCCTGATGTGTTAGTTCTTTTCTTGACTGAAGATCTTGCAAGGCCAGTGTTGACAACTTTATTTTCAAGTTTACGTCTAAAATTGAGTCAAAAAACATCTTGAAACATCTAGATTCTCCAGATATATATCTAAAATCTGGGAAATATATTACATACTTGCATATACCCAGTCAAAAATGACAGGATTTTTTATGTACGAATAGGCAATAAAGAGCCAAAAGCGATTTTATTAGGTAATCTTTTTATTAATTCAAGTATCCAATGTCTCAACTTAATAGAAGTCACCACTGACATTGTGCAGTATGAAAAAAAGTCATAGAAAGAAACTTATTTTATTAAAAATATAACTTACAAAATAAATTTGATATATCTGACCATTTCAAAAAGCATCTGGCCATGAACCTTTTGGTTTGGTCATATTTAATTTTTGAGCCATTTTGACTTTTTTGTGTGCTGAGAGCATTTACATTTGGCCATTTTTGCGAGTTTAGGGCCAGAAACTGCCTCCCCTCCCAATTTCTTCTTCACTGTGTTGGTTATATCAAACGAAGTCAAAGGGACATTGTTGCCTTGCGTTGACAGACAAAGGTTGTCTGTTGAATTTGGTCGGTATACTTCTTAAATGTTACTTTAATCTTTATTTTATTAAAATATTTATTTAAATTTTAAAATATTACTTATTAAAAAATCATCAAAATAGCAATTTCTGACATCTAGACGCAACCAAAAACATCTAGATTTAGATTAAAAATATCTAAATCGGCATCACTGAGCAAGGAACGTAACTCACATGTTGGTGTGTCAGTCAGTCAGTGATGCCAATTGCTGTTAGAGATGCTAACGCATCTAAAAAAAATATGTGTTGTGCGTATAGGCCACAAATGGAGCTAGAGGGCTGAAAATATAAACATTTACTTCTTATTATGTCTAGAAAAAACAATTCTCTCCCCAAATAGATTTTTAGTGGGGGATTCAATTTGCAATCTAAGTTTATGCTAAATTGGTCCCTTAGTTTGTGTCCGGCAGTGTTCAAGCTTGTTTTTTGAAAATCCAGACTTTCTTTAGTGATCACCACCCAATAAAGGCAACAGAAGTAACTTATTCATTGATCACTCCTTTTTTTCAATTTTTTAATTGATCACCCCTAACAAGGCATGCTGCCAAAAGATGTTGGTAAGGTTCAGGTTTCTATTGAGTGACTAACCAGAACTGCCTGGGAGTCAAAAGGGGTTTGATAAATGCTGGGGGGGGGGATCTATTGAACTTTCGACACGGATAAGATAAATAAAAATACATAAAATATAACTTACTGATACACATTTCTGATTTATATATAAATTACTTTTTAATGGCTATTTATTTTATTGAAACATACTTGTTGATATAACAGCCCTGCCAAGAGACAAGGTCTTTTGGCAGCCCTACCTGGGGGTTGAGAAGAGACAAGGTCTTTTGGCAGCCCTACTTGGGGGTTGATGAGTGATCACCGATTCAGTGAAGGAGTCAAGGAGCTGAAAAGGTTTGGTGACCCCTGGTTTAAAAAAACCCGAGAGAGAGAGAGAGAGAGAGAGAGAGAGAGAGAGAGATCCTACCTTTTTAGAACTAAGAGGCAGGTTTCTCGGATGGAGGGTGGGGACAAAGAGGAAGTCATAAACATAGAATTCTACCATTAAACAGGATAACCTATCATCTGTTGTTGGCCATTATGTGAAAATTACCATTCAGGCCCAGGTGAAAAGCTTGTCCCACCCTGAAACAAATGAGAGTATCAAGGGTGGTGAAAGAGATAGAATTAAAATCAAAATAGGATTACAACTCTGAGATGGAAAAGTCCTTTATCAAACTCACATCAAAGGGAAACTTGCTTTCATTCCTCATTTCAAAGTGTTACTCAAGGAATAGAAATGAGTAATAATCATGCTGAGCACATTACTGGCCAAACATATCCACTTTCAACATTAAAGTGATAGTAGTCCCTACTCCTTTCCAAACTATGTTAATGCTCTTGTCTGAATTTCATTAGACGGGTTTTTTAATCATTGTGTGTGGTATAGTCAGACTATTTACCTAGTCTGTATTGTTCATTTTTTTCCACAACATTTCGGCCATATACTCACCGGCCTTCTTTGGGTGTCCTTTGGAATGTATGCTCTTTGGATGAAGACTGCCATTTGGTACTGTTGGTGGTGCTTCATTTCACTTGCCCCACGATCTCTTGTGTTTCACATTGTTGTAAAGTATCCACCATTGATTACCCATCACAATTTGCTTTAAAAGTTTTGTTATGTTTAAATAGCAAACTGTACATAGGTCCAGTATGTTTTTTTGCTTAACTTATGTGGAAGCCACAGATCAAAGTGACTAACATAAACAAGTAAGAAATCTCCAGCATGAAATGTTCTCTATAGTTTTGGGATGGGTCATTAAAATTCAAATGGTTCTTCGGACAATTGAACTCCTTGTTATTGTGTTGTAAACACAACATTTCGGGCGATCCATTCTTATTCCATGTGCTATAAGGGTTATCCCCTTTAAACATAACTTCTGTTTAACCCATCACACTCGGGTTTTACATCTGAAGAAGGCCGAAAAATGGATCGGACGAAACACTGTGTTTACAACACAAACAACAAGAAGGAGTTCAATCGTCCGAAGAACTATTTAAATATGAAATGTTCTGTTTTTTTAAAAATTGTGATAGGCAATAAAAAAATGAATTCTATGCAATAATATAAAATGCAAGAGATTGTGAGTCAAGTGAAATGAACCACCACTAACAGTACCAAATGCCAGTCTTCATCTAAAGAAGGTGATGTTGTGAGTCTAAAGAAGGTGATGTTGTGTATGCAGTGAGATTGGGAGGGAGATCTTTACTATGAGCTCCTGCTGAAGAACCAAATGATTGATTTGAACAAGTACTGCTCCCAATTAGACCAACTGAATGCAGAAATCAATGAAAAGTATCTGGAATTAGTTAAAGGGCGTACTATTCCATCATGCTATACTCATATTTCTTTGGTAACCAGGCAGAAATGGTTACAATTTGTCTTGGAAATTTTCACTCCTCTGCCATAGTCACCAGATACATTAAAGATGTGTAAAATGAACTTTCAAAAGAGGGGACTACCTGTATTTGAATTTTAGTAGACGATTCTTTTTTTTTAGAAAAGAAACTAAAAAAAAACTTGTTAGAATGGAAGAGTCCATTGTTTCAAATGGTGGGCAGGAGATATTTTTATCTGCAAAATTGTTACCTTCAAGTGGAAAAATCCATGGTCATGGACAGAGAACTAAGAAAATCACAGTTCATTTTAAAAGTAGATATTAGCAGTTGTATAACAAACAGTATCTGCTGCTTTTTTCACAGTATTCTTCCACGGTTCATTCAAATGCCTTTGTATATATGAATTTAGCTTTAAAACAATTCCTACATGAAAAGAAATTCTTATATCCAAAACAAAAAATAACATTTTTAAAAACATTATTTTATCATCGGAACATAGAATATAGGTAATCATTTACGTGTCTAATAAATTTGATTTATTCAGATAACAAGCCTGGCTGCTGCAGGGTCAAACTCCACTCCAACTTCTATTCTGACTGAAGATGATTACTGAAACTTTTGTATTGTATATATGAATACAAATTATAAAAATATATTTTCTTTGTATAAATGTATTTAATTATTAGAATGACTTGTCAATTCAGCTCGGTTGGTAAGAGATAATGCATATCAATCAGTTGGTCGAAGTTTCAAATCAAGGTATGAGTATGCTAATTTTGACTCCCCTAAATTTGGTGAGGATTGTTGTTGTTCTTGTTACAGTAGAAAAACAAAGTCAACTTCAGACTTTGACTGGAGTGTGACAAAAATAAATATATCAAGAATACAATATTAAAAATCATCAACCTCTAATCAAATAGGATTTCCAGGAAAAAAAACAATATAAGTAGATATTTCATACACATTATCCAAGTGTGTGTTTGTGTGCGTGTTTATAGACATTAAAGATTGATTTGTTTGTCTATGTTACCACATATTTCAATTAGATGGATTTTATATCAGTTTATCCAGATTTCTAGCCTGATAAGTAAAAATGTTTGCTCGCTTGAGAGATGTAAATATATAAGGCTTAGAATGGATCCCACCTGAACTAACAAGGGTCACAATGGCCCGTCATTGATTTACCTGAAGGAAAGAGAAAACCAAACACTGTCAGATATTCCATTCAGGTGATAGAGGAATGAATATACGACAGAAACTATTGACACACAAAAAAAAACAAAATTAGAATAATATTTCTGTAAGGATTTGTAGTTGTAATATTGTGTTGAAAGGGTGTTTTTATATATTTATAAACTCTTCTAGGATCTATAAATAAAAATACAGAAAAACTAGCATTCCAAGGGAAATTATGAATCACCGCCACCTATATATGCTTCTTTTTACCTCGTAAATTAAACAGCAATGTGGGCAGTGATCACTAAAAAGTCCAAATTATCCCAAATATTTTTTCTATGCTGCTGGACATAAAGTAAGGGATCAATTTGGCATAAACTTACATTGTAAATTGTACCCTCACTAAAAACCTATTTAGGAGGGAATTTTCAAAAAAACAAACATTTTCCCTACTCATGGAGAGTGTGTGTGAAAAATTTTAAGTTTCTACCAAGAACGGTTAGGGCTGGGCAAAGTCCGGATACATAGATATATATAAATGTGAGAACACATGAATAACCTAAACCCAGCAATAAATCAGTGTTGTGGGTAGCAGTGATTAACAATTTCAAGCTACGGTTAAAGACTTCTCCACTTTTTTTCTTAGATGCACTAGCATCTCTAGCATCAATTACCCTCACTGATTGACGGGCTGACATACCGAAATGAGAATAACGTCACTTCTTGCTAGATCTCCACACAAGAAAAGAACTAGCGCATCCATGGTCGGACTTTCAGGCTTGCTTTTTAAAAACCAATCTTACTAGATCTTCACACAAGAAAAGAACTAGCGCATATATGGTCAGACTTTCAGGTTGGCTTTTTTAAAACCAATCTTACTAGATCTTCACACAAGAAAAGAACTAGCGCATCCATGGTCGGACTTTCAGGCATGCTTTTTAATTTTAAAAAACAATCTTACTGGATCTTCACACAAGAAAAGAACTAGCGCATATATGGTCGGACTTTCAGGCTTGCTTTTTTAAAATCAATCTTACTTCTACAGCATAAATATCTACTAGTGCTGTATAATTAATACTTCAGATCTGTAAACTATCACTATATATATCTTTAAATGGACAGTGTCATGAGATAGATGGCTTAAAAAAGATGGAAAAGAAAACCACCCTTTTTATATGTGGCTTCTCATATTAGACTAAGTGGACAAAACAATTTTTGGGATGAATATTTCCATCCACTGCACCCCTCCCCCTAGTCCTGCATAGTTTTATGCAACGACATGTTCAAGACTTCTGTTATTCATCTGTGAACTGTCAGATGGTTCTGCAACCTAATTCTGGAGGCTCAGAGTCTGGATCAGTGTGGGCACTGAAAGTCGGTTGTTGGGATCACTGCATGTGTTGCCCTGTGGCGTTCTTCTCTTAAAGTGATGAGTCCTTGACGCCGGGTCTCCTGAAAATTTGCAGAGGCTTCAAGAACTATGGTCCTTTGGTTTGATCTTGCAACATTGGAGGTTGGTTTTGATGGAGTCTTTATAGTGTTTTTTGGGGTCAGCCTCTGCGTCTTTTACCCCATGCCAGCTCCTCTCCATATAGAAGGCGTCTTGCCAGGCAGTGCTTCTCCATGTGGAGAGCACGCCCCACCCATCGGAGTTCAGCTTTGATGAGCATAGATTCAATGCTGGTGATTCTATGCAACGATAGAAGTATTTATTTTTACTTCCAGGATTTGCTTGTTGTTTTAATGCACTATACCAATCTTTGATACTTGTAGTACTTTGACTAGGGATTGAACTCACAACATGACACTTCTATTAGTGCATATAAATAGGAATACAAGTGGGTGTGTGTTTATACCCACTTTATATAACCATGCATATTAGAAACTGTCAACATAGGTTTCTTCAGTTTTCAAGTGATTCTGGCTATGAATGTATGTGTTGTGCTAATGGAGCTAGAGAGGTGAAAATTTAAATATGTACTCCTTATGTCTAGAAAAAACGATTTTTGTTTTTTTGTAAATTACCAGCCAATACAAATTTTTTTTTACAATGTAAGTTTATGCTAAATCGTCCCTTAATTTGTGGCTGGCAGCGTTCATGCTTGTTTTTTTTAAATTTCAGACTTTTCAGAGATGTAACTTATTCATTGATCACCCCATTTTCCAATTTTTAATTGATCACCCCCAACATGGCATGCTGCCAAAAGACATTGGTCACGTGACAGTTGCTATTAAGTGACTAACCAGACAAGATTCACAATTTGCTGATATGGGGAAGGGCTCCTTCACTGACTTGCAAACTATGCTTACTATTGACCTCTAAGAACTGCAGAAGTATTTTACAATCTGCCTGCACCGATTTCTACTCTCAATAGTTTTATTAGAAATGGTGTCTAATTTGTTAACTATTGTTAGAATGATTCTATTTCAAGCTTAAGAAATTTGCTTGCCCAAATTTAGAAATAAAACATCTGGTTCCTAGGCAAGTTGCTTTTAACTAGCATCACCTACTCAGCAGAAGTTAAATATAGCTAATAATTCAATATTCTATCATGTTGGTTTAAACAGGGGTTGGGAAAACACTGACACAGTTCGGTGCGGACAGTCACTGGACAGCACATAAAATCCTCCACAAAGAGGGGTTGGGAAAACACTGACACAGTTTGGTGCAGACAGTCACTGAATGCACATAAAACGCCAGAACAAAAACTCGGACGGGATACCTCCTAGACATTCACTGGTTCACCTAGATCAAGACTTGTTGAGCTCCTTGGACTGATAACCGCGTCATAAAAGTCCCAAATGCAACTCCCCGTTTGGCCATCGCTTCTCCTTTTTATCAGCCAGAACAGCGAGGAAAAGACCCGTATGTGGCAAGAGTGAAGCATCAGTATCCCAGATGTCTGCGAAATATTTAGAACAGAGAAAGTTATAATAACTTTCTGACTTGATAAAATATATACAGTTAAAGTTTCTGAAACAAAAAGTTTATTTTAACATCCTTTTTAATCAAAGATTTCTGTGCATAACTTTTCAATGTTCAATCAGGTTTCGATATTTTTTGATTTTTGTGTTTCTTTAATGTTTGATCCAAATTCTGTCAATTTCAAAGCTGTATGAAGATGTTAAAATGAACTTTTTAAAAATTTATCGGATATTTTTGGCACTCACTGTAGCTGTTTATTTTATCTGATTGAAATGATGTCCAGACTATTATTGAAGCTAGAGAATCTGGGAGTTTGGTGAAAATTAAAATGGAATTTATTTTAGGATTTGTTACATGATATAAGAGTGGATAGTAAAACTGTCAGCAAATGAAGAGTTTGAATATATGTATAAAGGCATTAGACCAGTGATTCACAAAATAGGCTGTACCCCCCACCCCCCACTGGGGCGGGGGCAGTGGAAGACTGAAGGGGTGGGCTAGAAGGCAAGGGTGGGTAGGGGGACTTTGGAAGGCAAGGGTGGGCTTTACAAGGCAAGAGGTAATCGTGTAAATAATACAAATCGATACCCCATATACAAAGTCATATGTCTAAAGTGCTGATTTTACAGTAGAGCTTAAAGAATTCTATTAACTTATTTAAATAATCTAATCCCAACCAAATAAAAATAAATTCATTGTGAAACAAAAAACTTCAAACAGCTGTATTGTCCGTATGTGGCAAGAGTGAAGCTGTATTGTGAAATCAGCTTTTCAAATATGCAACTTTATGCGTAGGCAGTATCGAAATAGTGCTTCTCACATTCGATAGAACATGGCGAAAAAACATGCAGGTT
>VCCN01000334.1:967808-995762 GCA_006491835.1 Architeuthis dux | reverse complement strand
GGGGGGGGCGAAGGGGACAAGGAGCAAAGAATACAAATTGATACCCTCCTACGTACAAAGTCATACCAGGCCCATCCTTCACATTAATTAGTCAACTACATTTAGATACTTTTGTTTTCTAAATGTTTCATTTTTTTCACTTTTGACCGACTTTATGGGGGGTGAAGGAGTGCTTATGAGATATATGCTCTAAAAGGGGGGAGGGTGTAGTCCGAATGGGTTTCGGAAAACAGTGTGGACAGCTATAACTCTATGGCTGACATTTCCATTCACCATTGTAGATATGTTATTAAGTGTGTAAATATCAACACAAAATATTTTCTCATGGGGCTGATCCAGGATTTTGAGCAGGGAGTGGTTCAATAATTTTTTTTACTACATGTCTTTATTTAGACAAATGGATATAATCATTTTTTTGTTTTTAAGATTAATTTATGATTACTTGGGATTATTTGGGTATTTTTATTTATAAAATTTCTAGATATTTAAAAAAGAATTTTCAAATTGTGCTTTGCCCAAGTAGACGGGGGTCCGAACCCTCTGGATCTACGCCTGTTCCAATATCTGTCTAAGTTGGGTGTTTTAAATTTTAATTATGAACTTATAATACTTGTTTATAACAATTGAATTTTACTGATTGAGAATAATATAAATTTTGTTTTAAGAGAAGATACGTGAGTAAACGTTGTCTTTTAGAGCAATGGTCCCCAACCATTTTTTCACTGCGGACCGGTTTAATATTGTCAATATTCTTGCGGACCAGCCACAGAGATATAGGTGACAAGTCAACTATAAGTCCTTTATAATAAAATCAATTTCATTTCTAAAAGGGTCTAATTTAATATGAAGATCCAAGGAAATGAATTTGTTATTATTTTACAAAGAAATATCGCTAAATCATATTGTTCCCTCACAGCCCGGTACCGGGCCATGGCCCAGTCATTGGGGACCACTGTACTAAATTATACAACATTTGAACAATGTTGCCAAAGTATTTTGTTAAGGCATTGTAGATATTTTAATTAGTCAATTTTTGTCAGCTAATTATTTCAGTAATACTAGGATGTAGAGCTGAAACGAAAAAAGAAAAGACTGACAAAGTTTTGAGAAAAGATTTATGAGGTAAATAGCTATGAGCTGTGGGACAATTGTTATTAAATGAATCACCTTCACATGATGGAATAGAGATAAAAGCTGTGAATGAAATGAAAATAACTGATATACATTTCATCTAACTTTAGGACAGTGGTTACCAACCTGGGGTCCGCAAAGGTATTACTGGAGGTCTGTGCACTTGTTGAGTAGACATACCTTTCAAAAGCCTGGGGTTCATAGTTCCCTCTAAGCTGTGCACGTGTGAACACACACACGTTTTGCAACCAGCGTACAAAGGAAATTAATGTCTGCACAAAATATTTCAAATTCTGTAGATAGCTTACTGAGCTTTTATTGAAAAAATATTGATTCACTATGTCAAATTCAAAAGTGCGCACATACTTTTGTCACAAGAAAAAATTTGCACAATATAAGATTTTTTTCTGCACAGTGACTACAAAAACTTAGAGGGAACATTGCTGGGGTCCATGGGAAAATTCATTTAAATAAAAGGGGTCCTTGGTAATGAAAAGGTTGGGAATCACTGCTTTACTTGTCCTATAATAAAATCCATGATACACTACTGCCAAGAATACCTCAGATGACTCTGGGTTATCCTACAAATTCATATTAAATTGTTTCTTATCAATGGATTTGACAGAATTTGGCTTGTGTTATTGGGCATAGTGTACAGATCCTCCTAGGAGGATTAAGGGAATCGCCACAGGAGGCTCTCTACATAATCCCCAGTTGGTCACTCATCTAGGTACTGACCAAGCTCAATGTTGCTTAACTTCGGTTATCATACAAGAACCGGTGTATCCAATGTGATTTGGCTGTAACTTTTGATTATTAAAAGTAGATATAATTACTATTTATATGAGAAAATATGTAAATAAGTTTCAAATGAATCTCATTTCCGAATCATTTTCACACACCATGTCTGGCAATAAAGAGCTTATAGACATAAGTATGAATAAATCTACATATAGCTACACGGTACAAACTGTTCTTTACAAAAACTTGAAAATGAATATACATACTAACTAAAATAGTCTTTAATACTCAGAAATGAATGTATATGTTTGTGCATTTGAGTGAGGCCATTTATTTTATATTATATATATTTGTTGTATGGATGTGAGGGAATCCGACAGAATGGTGGATATGGTTAGACAATATGGAAAAGAAAGAATGAAAAAAGCGTGTTACGTCTCAATAAACATGTTTGAGACATAACACGCTTTTCTCAGTCTTTCTTTTCCACATTGTCTAACCATATATAAATATAAAAAATACTTTGTGTTAATATTTGATTAGCAAACAAGTGGTTCAGTTAATATTTTCACAATCTTCAAGACACGAGATGATTAACATTGAAAAACTATCAAACTTTATTTCATACAAATATTAGATTTTTCTGTTAATTAAATAAATTGACTAAAAGTATATTTTTGAGATTAATATAATTTTCATCATTTCAATCAATATTTATTTTTTATTTTGCCTGCATCAACCAAACTGTCTATTAGGATTTTTTCTAAGATTGTTTAAAAACAAAATTGAAACAAGTCAATCCTCCCAGCAGCAAGTAGGTTATTTTATGGCATGGTTACATTCATTTAAATTTTGAAAAAAGGCATTTTATTTTACTATTTATTTTTTATTAATCAGAATAAAAACTAAAAACAACATGCTATTTATAATCAAAATCACTAGCAGCACTAAGCAGATGCTAAACAAACATGGACATGAAATGAAAACACTCATTGCTTTTCCAGACGTTTTTAAAATTTAAATTCTATCCTTCTGAAGATACTTTACAATTTAGATTTTAAATTCAAAATTATAGTAAAACAAAAAACAAAAACATTTTCTGAGTACAGTTCTTCCTTTAAAAAAATAATAAAAAACAGGTCTGGTTAGTCACTCAATAGAAACCGTCACGTGACCAAAGTCTGTTGGCAGCATGCCGTGTTAGGGGCGATCAATTAAAAAATTTGAATAAGTGACTTCTCTCGCCTTTTGTTGGATAATTAAAAAGTCTGAATTTTCAACAAAAAAAAAACAAGTGTGAATGCTGCCGGACACAAACTAAGGGACCAATTTAGCATAAACGTACATTGTAAATTGAACACCCTAAAAAGCTTTTTTGAGGGGTAAAGAATTAAAAAAAAAAAAAAAAAAGAATGTTTTTTTCTAGATATAGATTTTCAGCCCTCTAGTTCCATTGGCGCGGCCTGTACGCATGATACATACACACATAAATAGACAGCCAGGCAGAATCACTTAAAAACTGAAGAAACCTATGCTGACAGTTTTGGTTGACGATTTAAAAAAAATGTATTTCAAGTAAATCATGTCAGATTCAAAAGTAGCTTACCTGAAGAAAATCAGAGTGTTGAAGTTCTCAACAACATTTTAAAAGTGTATGTATATTTAGAAGAAGTAAATGCTGGGAGTGGACTCCAAAAAGGTATGGGGGTTGAAACCAGTCAACAACTCAGTGCCTTAAAAGATGACTAGGCCGCAGGGCCACAAAACACATTTTATTCTCTTCCTTTCCTCTTTGCCTGTTCAGGAAGACTGGATCAGAAGTTTGGAAGCAGTAAACCATAACACAAAGATCAAAGAGGGCCTTTAAAGGTCTTGATGTTGTTCAAATCAAAACATTCTGGGGGTGGAAGCTAGAATGGTGAGCAAAACGAACCGGGTGGCACCCAATGTAGGCTTTGGGGTCAGTCAGTTAAAGACAAGTTTGAAATATTTCCGATAGACGTTTTTAGTCTGGTTTACCTCTGCCAACGAAGCTGGGGAGGTATATATGTATTCAGTCGAGTATTTCTGTCTCTCCACTCGATATCTCCAAAAGTCAACGATGAATTTCAATGAGATTTTGTGGAAGGGTGAGAAATGGGGTATGGGCGGCGTGATTAAATTTTGGGGCAGATCCAGGAATTCGTTTTCGATTGAGAAATATTTTTCCATTTTTTTCCCCCATACATATTCGCTCATTTCTGTCCACACGATATCTCCAAAAGTTAACGATGAATTTCAATGAGATTTTGTGGAAGGGTGGGTCATGGGCTAGGGAAGAGGTGATTAAAGTTTGGGCGGATCCAGGTTAGTGTACGGCGTTGGCAGAGGTATGCGCTCTCTGGGTGCTTTTTAGTTTAATAAATGTGTATTTACAGTTCAAATAATGGTGAGTGTGTTGCTAGGAGTGTATTATTGTTTATGGTTCTATGTGCAAAGAATGATGTTAGGTCAGAGTGAGTTAAAACTATACACAATAGATGTGAGGACAATGTTGATATGTAAAGCTTGTCCGTAGGAAAATGACTGGAGAGGAGGGTCCAGGGTGTGGAGGATGGGAAGGATGGGAGTGGAGTGGGTCCAGCCTATAAATATCAGTTCAGGGTAGAATAATCTCCTTAGAGAGGGAAAACAATCTTTGTGAAAGGACACTTAATTGGGAAGTTAAAGAAAGGAGAGAGACTGAAATGTGGACTTTTTTCTTTTTTGTCGTCAGGTACAAAAAATAAATTTAAAGAGACGAGGGGAGAGAAGGAATGATAGACTGAAGAAATGAAAACAACAGGTGTGGGGGGGGGGTATTTGGAAACCTTATGTCAAACTAAGCTGTATACACACTGTATATAATGAAGCAGAATATACTTGATATTTACCAAGTTTAGCTTAGTTTGACACAAGGCCACAATAGTGAGACACCCAGTGAAAATATCGAACTCATTACAGTAGTGGCCAGCATCAGATGCTTGTTGACCATTACTAAACTGATTGTGAAAGTAGATATTTCATTGTAAATACTGAAGCAGAATATACAGGTATATTTTGAGTGCAGTGAATTCCTTCTAAAATTGTCTGTACTGTTCAAAACCGCACAGTTCAAGATCTAATTATAATTTAATTTGTTTTATTATTCAAGTTATTCCTGTACTTGATATTTACTAAGTTTAGCTTAGTTTGACACAAGGCCACAATAGTGGGGCACCCAGTGAAGATCAAACTCATTACAGTAATAATGGTCAGCATCACAAGCTTGTTAACCATTACTACACACACTGATTATGGAACAAAGGGATTTCATCATATCACTGAAATGTTCAGGGATTTCGTGACAACACTTAGAGATGTCAGTCATTTATTTCTTATGTAAAATACATAGAATATTTGACACACAGGGGGGGGGGTAGGTGTTGGTCATCTCTATCCTGTCCTTAACTTAGCTAATCTCATCTGCTGACCCAATCATTCTTTATTGTTCCTGTCAACAAAACAACACATCTATTCTAAAAATCATTTCACTCTACAATCACCAAAATGCCACAATTTCTCTATGGAAACCCTAGCTAGCCCAATATTTACAATTCAATGTGGAGACTTGGGTTACAAATGATTTATTTACAATTTAAAATACCCCGATGACTCGAAATTTATTTACAGTGATGTTAGTATGGGTCCCCCCAAAAATCTAATACTGCAAAAAAGTTAGTTAACCGGGCGAAAACTGATGTTGGAGGAAAAAACGAAAATAAACACTACTTTCCCTCGAAAATCACTAGGGATTTCACAATCATCATCATCAACGGTTATAAGTCCACTGCTGGACAAAGGCCTTTCCCATTTCCTTCCATGACAACCTATCTTGTGCTAACCTCTGCCAAGTCTTACCGGCAAACTTTTCTATCTCGTCCCTCCATCTTGTGTCTGGACTTTTCCTACTTCGTTTACTGTCCCATGGACACCAATCGGTTAGTCTTTTCCCCCCATTTATTGTCATCTCTTCTTGCTAGGTGGCCGGTCCATCTCCACTTTTGCTGCTTAATTAGTTGTATAATATCCTTCACTCTACTCTCTAACATATTCATAACTAATAGTATTTATCTTGATAATGCTTTATGCTGCACGCAGTGTTGCCAACTCAAAAAATATTTTCGCGCTAGTGTGACTGCCAAAAAGCGCTAAACTTTTTAAAATAGCCAAAAATGGCCAAAAATCACCAAATATACGCTAGAAATGATCAAAAATGTTTTAGGCGGAAACGCGCTAAATTGGCAACCCTGGCTGCACGGTCCCTACCAAGTACCTATTCTAGTTTTTATTTTATTTTCATAAAGAATTTCATTTATTATCAAGGCATTACTTTAAATAAGCAATGAATGCAATCTCTTCTTTTTTTCCCCAAACAAATAAACCAGAACAAAAGTTGGTAATTAAGTCGAATAAATGTCAACAAAAATTATAATTGCAGATCTTGTGGGTATTATATATAAAGGTCTGCTTAGTCACTCAATAGAAAATGTTACCATGTTTGGCAGCAGGCTGTGTTGGGGGTGATCAATAAGTTACTTCTCTTGCGTTTTGTTGGATCACTAAAAAGTCAGAATTTTCAACAAAAAAAACAAGCAGGCACAAACTAGTGATTAATTCAGCATGAACTTACATTGTAAAATGAACCCCCCACTAAAAATCAATTTAGGGGCAACTTTTTTTTTTTTCTAAGAAATTTTTTTCTAGGCATAAGGAGTAAATGTTGAAATTTCCAGCCATTTTCTAGCTCCATTGGTGTGGCCTGTACTTGTGATATATACATACATAGTACATAGCCAGCCAGCCGGTCCAACTTGAAAACTGAAGAAACCTATGTTGACAGTTTTGGTTGACGGTTTCTAATAAAAAGATAGATAGCCAGCCAGAATCACTTAAAAACTGAAGAAACCTATGTTGACAGTTTTGGTTGATGGTTTCTAATATGTGGATATTATAGAAATGAAGGTTACTAGAGAAGTGGACAGTGATTAGGACTTTTATTATTAAATTGATGCAAACATTCTTAGTGCAATATTTTATAATGTTAGAAAAATCATAGAAGTGTTTTGAAATTTACCCAGCTTTGTATTGCTTGGTTACAGAAGTGCTTAACTCCAGTTTTATAAATGTAGGAAAATTTCCTTGAAAACCCATTTTTATCTTTTCAGTTTTTCTTTTTAGATTTAAAAACTCATAAAATAAACCAAACTCGAACAGTTACCTAAACTTTGTACATTCCAATGCCTGTGTTGGGTTAAGTCTCTGAGATAAAGCTTGGATTATCTCCCCTTCTGTCCACCCTGATACACTCTACACAGTCAGTGCTGGGTCAGGAAGATCAGCCTTATAACAGAAGGGTCTTATGATTCCTTGAAACAAAACACACCTGTCAGTTTGAGGAAAATAAACAGTAGGAGGGAGACACCTGTCAACCTTCTACAACTGATGACACTTCAGTTGTTTGGTTTTAACAACATTGTTATTCCAAAACAGATATTATTCTCTACTCATGACTTTATTAAATAGAAAACATTTTAGAGAGAAAATGCTTGAAGAGTCACTGGTTTCATGATTTAAAGAATCAAAAATCAAATCGGAAACCTTTTAATACCAATGCTAAAGTGTTCCAAAATTACCTTCTTAGCAGCTGGGGATCCTGTAGAGCACCTCCTATGGCGATCTCATTAATCCTCTTAAAGAGGAGATTAATCTCTACACTATGCTCAATAGCGCAAGCCAAAGCCCCCTCCCCACATCCTACTAGGTCGAAATCTTCAATTTTTATAGTATTTAATCTACATTTCAAATTAGTGTTGATTTATACTACTTATCTCATAAAGCAATCTCAAATACTGTCCTCATTAACATATAGTATCGCCCATAAATAAGTACACCCTACCACTTTTTAATAGTAAGTTAATTGTCTTCTAAACCAAACTTGCAGGATTTTATTATTTCTAGTGGAACATTACACAATCAAAACGGATATTATCAAGTATTATTTAACTCTACAGCATTTAAAAAATATGAAGATGTTACAGTCCAAAAATGAGTACACCTTTCCAAAAAAATATTTTTGGTGACAGAATTTCAATGCTGTAGAGTTTCGTCATGAATAATACCTGATAATATCGGTTTTGATTGTGTAATATTCCACTAGAAATAATAAAATCCTGCTGTTTGGTTTAGAAGAAAATTAGAGGCGTACTCATTTATGGGCGATACTGCAATTCTCCATTTGTAGTTACCCTCCAATATTTGATTTAGCTTTTATTACAAGGTGGATACAAAACCCCTTTCCATTTCTAATCAATGTCATTATTGCAGGATGATTTGAATGTGCATTGAACATATCATTAAAAACAAACATGTCACATTCTCAGTGTTGTTCAATACAATTCCTTCTTCATCTTAAAGAGAAACAGAATCACTTAAAAACTGAAAAACACCATTATTATTATTGGATGAAGTAATTGTAACACATTATTTTAATTAAATTGAACTAGTTTTTACCTTCATCTTATTAATCATCGCTACCAAAGGTGTAGGTTATTCATGTGTTCACACATTTGTTTGTTTGTATCTAGCTATCTATCCGGACTTTGTCCAGCCCTAACCATTCATAGTAGAAACTTGAAATGTTGCGCACGCGCGCACACGCACACACTTCCCTCAATGAGTAGGGAAAATCTTTGTTTTTTTTAAAATCCCGCCCCCCTAAATAGGGTTTTAATGGGGGGGGGATTCAATTTGCAATGTAATCTTATGCTAAATTGGTCACTAGTTTGTGCCCGCTTGGGTTTTGAAAATTCAGACTTTTTAGTGATCACAGCCCAACTTTTTAATTGATCACCCCCCCAACACAACATATATGGGTGGCAGTGAGGGATAATTTCCCTTGAAATGCTAGTTTCAATTGTTTTTAGTTCTATATAAAAACAACTGAAATAAGATAAAAGTAAAAACTAGTCAAATTTAATTAAAATAATGTGAAAAAAACCTATGTTGACAGTTTTGGTTGACAGTTTCTAAAACAAATTTACATTTAACCCTATACTGACACATATTGCACTGAAAATGCCTCACTTAAATTATTGGGCAGCCAGTCACAACGATTAATATCTTTTTAACATATCTTGTTCTAAACATTACTGCTTCAATTTTTAACATTCAAATAGTTCTTCGGACGATTGAACTCCTCCTTGTTGTTTGTGTTGTTAACACAATCTATTCTTCGGCCTTCTTTTTAATTTCAAAGGAGGTAATTCTTATGATCTAGGATTCGGATGTTTCTTTGTCCTGGTCTTGTTGGGTTTGGGCCTATTGAGGAAGCCATATTGGGTTGAACTCCACACTTGTCTGACTCTTGCATTTAGTCAACATGTTGATATAAGCTGCCTCTTTGATTTTTCTCTGCCTCCAACAGCTTTCTCTGTCAATAATCTGGACTTCCTCCCAGAGAGGAAAGTGGTCGCCTTTCACTCTCCAGATGTGGTCAGCCATTGCAGTTTTTTTAATCTCACCGTTTATTATGGCTTTTCTGTGTTCCTAAAGTCTGACTTTGAGGGGGCAGCCAGTTTCTCCCATATAGATTATTCCACATTTACAGGGGATGACATAAACACAGTTTATCGGGCCCACCTTGCTTAGTAGTTCTCAGAGTGTGTGTGATCGTTTGAACACAACTCTGATACTATGATTGTTGCAAACTCTTTGAACTATTTGGGTGTTAACGACCCTTCTCAAAACTATATCTTCAATTTTTAAGTTCTTTGCCAAGTATTTTCTAAGTGAAATAGATAATAGAGAAGTAGTACTTATCAGATACTCTCTAGTTTTATCTATTTAAAATGCAATGTTTCTAAAATTGCAGAAAAAGTCAGATGTACTGCAATTAACAAAGCGTAGAATCCATGTCAAATGTGCAAGGATTGTTTCAGTGAATGAAAGTCTGGAAATATTTTGGCTAATGCACTTGTCATAAGTAATAAAGAACTAGCATTCCAATGGAAATTATGAATCACCACCACCCATTGGGGGTGATCAATTAAAAAGTTGGAAAAAGATCAATGAATAAGTTACTTCTCTCACCTTTTGTTGGGCTGTGATCACTAAAAAAGTTCTGAATTTTCAAAAAACAAACTAGTGACCAATTTAGCATAAACTTACATCGGATATTGAACCCCCCTCTAAAAACCTATTTGGGGGGGGGGGTCAAAAAACAAAAAACATTTTACCTACTTATTGAGGGGAGAGTTAGGGTTGGGAAAAGTCCGGATACATAGATACATATAAATGTCAGAATACATGAATAACCTAAACCCAACTACAGTCTGTTGTGGGTAGCACTCAATAGAATCCGTCATGTGACATTCTTTGGCAGCATGCTGTGTTGGGGGTGATCACTTAAAAATTGGAAAAAGGGGTGATCAATGAATAAGTTACTTCTCTTGCCTTATGTTGGGCTGTCATCATTTAAAAAGTCTGAATTTTCAAAAAAATAAGTGTGAATGCTCCCGGACACACACTAAGGGATACATAGATAGATATAAATGTCATAACACATGAATAACCTAAACCCAGCAATAAACCAGTGTGGTGGGTAGCAGTGATTAGCAACTCTGAAAAGAATTGTGATGTTTTTTTAAGAGAAAATATGTTAAACTAACAGAAATGGTTTGAGAGTTGCCTAAAGTGCAGATGATTGAAGAATATCATGATAGAAAAGTTCTCAATAAGCTTTGTGGATGTAAGAAATACCTCAGATCATTATCCTGTGTGATCAATGATGGAAATGGGTTTTGGGAACAAGGTATATGGTAAAGCTGTATTTATGGTTAATGCTCAGGGATCACAGAGAGGGGTCCATCAGAGATGAGAGAAGTAAACCCATGCAGCTTGGGGTTCCGGGCACTGTAAGCCCTCTGTAGATAATATGTAGAGAAATATAACCTACACTAAAATTAGATATATACTGTATACCCGCATTTCCACCACTGTGATTCTTGGTCATTATTAAAATCATACCAAATTAGTATCCCGGCCAAATCTTACTAGTTTTGTATTTTATCTTAGCAGACTTTGTCTTGAGCAACACCTGACAAAAATAAAAGATTTGCAAATAAATTTATTTACATTTTAAAATTAAAGAAAAAAAATTATTGTTTCTTTAACTTCAATCATTTCTGATAATTTTTCATTCAAAAATTCTGGTTAAAAAAAATAAACAAACAAACAAAATTGAAGATTTGTTCCCCTACCGTGTGACTATTTGAAAAAAGAACAAAGAATACAACATGGCACCAAGAGTAACCTTTTTCCCCATTAACCTTTTCACAGATTCAGGGAAATAATAGAGAACCCAAAGTCTTCATCGGGGTATTAAAAAACAAATAGCATGAGAGAAGTCAAAGGTTACCAGTTTCGGAAATAGTTACATCCTGATGGTATCAGCTGTCACAGTTTCTGGCTCCTGGCAGTGAATGACAGGCATGTCATCACACTCTGCTCCCAGGGACACATTTTAAGACCACTCCCTCTCAACAACCAAATAAAACCCATCTAATTTAGTGTCTAGAAGAGTGCTTCTTGAACTATTTCAGTATCATTCACCCTTGAGTCTTTATCACAAAATTCCAGCTAAATTTCCTTATGTCTTGGCTCATTTTGGCCGTTCTGCCTTGTGTATATTTTATGCATAAGTCATGTTCTATCATCAGCCCATCTGCTCTCTCCTAAAAGGTTACATTACAGTGAATTTGGGAAACATCCTACTACAGTATCGCCCATAAATAAGTACACACCTACCACTTTTTAATAGAACGTTAATTTTCTTCGAGTCTAATCAGCTATGTCGAGGCCGAGTTGGCAACAAAACTTCAGCATCCAACTTCAATAGGAAATATATTTGTTGTCCAGCCATTTCTCATACATTGATCTCACAGTTCTTCATACTTTTCCTGTTTATGTTGATGTGCCAAGTCTATATTTTCTTCAAAAGGAACCGTTAATTCAACAACGTAATTTCTTTTTGAATTAACAGACCAGATCACAAGATCTGGGCAGTTAACCCATTTGTTTATAATTCATTTAAATTATTTATTGATCTAGGCCTTCATTTCTTTTATATCTGTTGTAACCTCGATAAATAATGTAATACTAAGACGGCTAGATTTGTTATTTAAATCCAATTTCAAATCTAACTAAATTTTTTAATGATTTTTATTTGTTTTTTTATAGAACGATCATTTCATTCCACATACAGTATCACCTATAAATAAGTACACCCTACCACTATGTTATAGAAAGTTAATTTTCTTCTAAATCAAACATAGCATGATTTTATTATTTCTAGTGGAACATTACACAATGAAAACGTATATTATCAGGTATTATTTATGACCAAACTCTACAGCATTGAAACTGTTGCCAAAAATATTTTTTTTGTATGTTGTATAGTGGGGTGAATGTTCTCAAAAGAAAGTACTCGAAGACTGGTTGTAAAAATATCTGGACATATTTTTATTTCATAGCATACATCTTTGTCGGCCAGAGAATGAAGAGTGGGAGAGAGATGATGGGTGCCGAGAGACCGTTCCCAACAGGGGAACTTGGTCATGCCTTCCCAGCTCTAGGCGGTCTGCCTAGGTTTCTCGAAAGCCCACGCACGTGTCATTTCCTCTTACCACATCCTGTTTGTTGGACACCCACGCATATACCTATTTCCTAAAGTGACCAGGTCACTTACATTTCCGCACAGGGTTTGACCCCGGAATAACCTTTTCGTGGCAGCATATCATAACACGTAATGTTGTACTCATCTTTGGATGGCAGCATATTCATATTTCAGTGCAGTAGAGTTCCTATTTATTTGGTTCCCCACTAGAACAGAATGTGACACAAGGTCAGTTTTAATGTGAGGATACCCACATGTGAATGGGCAGGAATTCCTCAAAGAATTCTCTTAGTCCTCGCAACGGTGGTCACAAGGACATAAGAGCTTCTGATATTGAGGTCCCAGGATTTATCTTGAGCGCCCGCACCCGACCTCCGTCTGGTCCCTTCCATACTTAAAAGTATCCATTTTCATTGTGTAATGTTCCACTAGAAATAATAAAATCCTGCTATATTTGGTTTAGAAGAAAATTAAATTTCTAATATAGGTATATAAGGTTTAGAAGAAAATTAAATTTCTAATATAGGTATATAACTTATTTATGGGCGATACTGTACTTTGAAATTAGAAAACCATAGATAAATAGAAGAGAACATTTCAAATTTTCAGCTTCACAGCTATTAAAAAGCAATAAGATCTTACCAACCACTTTAAAGGCAATGGGTTTCTTTAGGTATAAAAAAATATAAATATCCGAGTAAATTAAGTCATTCACCCCCCAAATAATTTCATTCACCCTTGGGTGAATCATTCAACAGTTTAATAAGCACTGGTCTAGTACACCAGGGTGTTTAAGCTCAATATTATAGTTTTACTTATCATTAGCTTTTTACAGAATGCATCAGTAAATATATACAATAAACACTGAAAATGAAAAATATTTTCAATTTCAGTGTTCTAGACATTAAAAAATATTAAAATTCGAAAATTTGAAAATTGTTAAAAAACCTTAAAATTTGAAAATTAACATTTTTATGAACATAGTTCCGCCTTGTGTATTGGTGCATGCCTTCTGGTGTACATGTTACAGCTGTTTAGGCCGTTTTCAACATTCCGATGGCTAGAATGTCAACATCCAGCAAGCTTTTGTAGCCTAAGCATTTTTTTTTATTAAATTATTTTTGATTGGTCAGACATAGTTTCAAATTGAACCAATCAAATTTAATCTGTTAACGAGGCTTCAGCAGTCGTAACGTCCGATGCAACTCAAAAAGGTTTTTTTAAATGCTGCAAATGCAACATTTCCCCCTCTGTTTTAAATTTAACTTTTTTTATATATAAATATATTTATAATTATATTTTGACAACTTAATACACCCAATGTATGCTCATGCATTAAATTATGTAAATAAATTCCAAATAAAATACTCCAAACCATAACCAGATCATAAGTGTCAAGATAGGTGCACAGCCCAGCCCTACTTTTCTAAGTAGTGTTATCAAATAGTCCCACACATCCAACTCACATCATTACACATCCATTTGGCACTTGTAGAAACTTGCTCTTGAAGCACTGGATTGGACATTGAGGCACATAATAATAAACAATGACATTATGGATAGAATACATAAACCTGGCAAGGCCGGGTACTTCTGTTGCGTTAAAATGTTATTATAGAGTTGTCAATTGTATGTGAGGGATGAATGCATAATGGCCCATAAACTTGCCCTTGAAGCACTGGATTGGACATCATTACACATCTATTTAGAACCTGTAGAAACTTGGACATTGAGGCACGTAAAAATAAGCAAAGACATCATGGGCAGAATACATAAATCTGGGCAAGGCCGGGTACTTCTGCTTTGCTTAAAGCAGCAGTTCTCAACCTTTTTCGAGGCTTGCACCCCTTTGAGATTTCAAAATCTGTTTCGCCCCCCCCCCTTAATCTTGAGGCTAAACAATTAAATTTAAAAAACTCAAAATTGACAAAGTTAATATTAAAAAGTGTAAATAACAAAATGTTAAGATTTATCAAATGTCAAATTTAAAAGTTTGTATCAAGATGTTACTAATAAAACTAATCTATGCGCTGGTTGCTGTTGCTTTTTCTAACTTTCTCACCCCCCCAAATTGGCTTACACACCAGTTGGGGGTGCGTGCATCCAAGGTTAAGAACCAGTGGCCTAAAAGGTTTAAATTTTATGAGAATACACAATGTTCCAGAAACTTGCCCTTGAAGCACTGGATCAGACAATGAGGGACATCAAAAGTAATGACATCATGGGAGGAATACATAAACCTAGGCAAGGCTGGGTACTTCTGCTAATCCGACTATTTTAGCTTGATAAATAGCTACCTTACACCAATCACTGTGGCCCAGTTGTAGAGTGCTTCCCTCTGGTTTGGTAGGCCTTGGTTCAATCCACCGCCAAGTCATACAAAAACTTTTAAAAGGGTACTCAATGCCGCTTCGCTAAGCACAAGGATTAGGATTGAAGAACCTCTTTCCGAGGTTAAAGGGTTACGGCCAAATCACATTGGATACACCGGTTCTCATAAGATCACCAAAGTTAAGCAATGGCAAACCTGGTCAATACCTTGATTGGTGACCATTGGGGAATACCTTGTGCCGTAAGCAGAACGAAGCTTCAACAAGCCTGGCAAGCTGGTAGTGGGTCTGACTAACAATTGCTTGTGTGTACCTAAACCCGTAACACCCTGATGATAATAGTATAAGTAGAGAATGACGACACATACAAATAGCTACCTTGGAATGTTAAGTGATAAATAGGAGTTAAGTTCACATGTAAATGCGCCCCTCCAGATGTGCATTACCTGCACAAGAGTTCTCCAACAATCTTTCTCCAAATATCGCAGAAGTACTTTACACTAAAAAATCCCACAGTTGAATTAATTCTTATCTACACTTGCACTTGAAAAACCTCTTTTACTTTGCATTCAATTAGATTTTGTCACCTTTTTCTTTCTATCAAGGACTGATAATTAGCGGACACTTCAATTGCACCTGTTTACTTTTCTTTTATAATAAAACATCTGAAAATGACCATAAATTTTATTAAGTTGTCCTACATAAAATGGCCGTTTTGTGACATTTGTCTTTAGGATTGTGATTTCAACTATTTCTGAAGCATAAAATGTAGTTATACATATTCAACTAATTATACGACATTAGATTTCTTTTAAATTTTCAACTTATGATCCATCATATCAGTTTTAATAAGATAATCCCTCGCTCTTGCAGATGCTGTCCTCAAAAGGAAATCAGACTATTGTTCAAACTCGGTAAAAATGCTGTTAAACGGTCATTTTATGTAGGACAACCTAATACTAGTCTGCCTTGTGGTGTTGTATAAATTGTTTTACAATGGAGTCAATATTGCTTCTTTTTTTTTTTAGTATAAGCAAAATTTCGTGCAAAACTGACAATTGAGAATGATCTGCAGCTGTATCTCTCTGAAACTGTGTCTAGAATTGAGTTACCTATTGGAAAGAGCCAAGCGCATCCATCTCGTTGAAAATGTAACATTAAATTAAATGAAATTACTAACAAATACTAAATGTCTATTGTATGTTCTATGGTACAGCCGGACAGGACCAACTTTTAAAAATCCAAAATTGAGGCAAAACAATCTAAATTCTCCAGAAAATAATCTGAAATATCTAAAAATATACTACATATATATATAAAATCAAACTACGCAATTTCTGAAACCCCTAAAAATATGTGAATTTTGCACATATATAAAGCCTACTCAGGCCCACTGGAACTGTTGTAGGCACTGGGTAAAATCAAAAGTTATTAAAAGAACAAAACAAAAAAATGGATGTGACGTGTCAAGTAGGAGTCATCAAGGAGGGGATTTCACATTCCAGAACAAAGAACACCCCAAAGAAGGCAGGAGGGTACATGACCGAAACATTGTGAATAAATGAACATATAGACAAGGAAAATAGTCCGACTATACCATACAAAACCATTGAAAAATAATAAAATACATTAGACTTTTTTCACCTGTTCCAATCCATTATTTATTTTAACAAGTTTTATTTGAAATTTCTTAGCTGAAAAGAGTTAGACAAGAGAGTACAATCCAATGATTGTACAGTGTTCTAAAGCAGTGGTACTTAAACTGGTGAATGATTATCTAAGGGTGAATGAAATTGTGTTGTGGGTGAATGAAACTACAGGGGTGAATGAAACCTGAAGGGTGAAAGACTTAATTTACTCAGATATTTATATTTTTCTATACTTAAAAAAGTATTTTTTTGGTAAACATGTCCAATAAGAAAACATTATTTCTAAAAAATCTAATTCAAAGTTCTAAGTCTGTTGTTGGCTAAATTTATGTAAACTAGAAAAATTCTAATAATTTTTTCTGTGTTTAATTTTCGTCACTAGTTTTCTATACCTACATTCCCTATGGTATCTGGCTTCTGCAGCATGGGGATCAAGCGACCCTTCAATTAGTATTCTAACCTGATTGACTCAGTCATTATTTCTTCCTTTATATCATGCTCAGAATGAGTTGAACAACAAAGAAAGGCTGGTTTCCACCTTCTCGGATGTTTTGGACCTTTCTCCAGTTCACATATCTCCACACAGTAAAGACACTGCTGCCTAAAGTTGAATTGGACACAGGACTTCCTAAGTTTGACTTTGAAGTGTATCTTGATATACAGTTCTTATGGTAAAATATGGTCAACTTTCTGTTTTCTAACAGTTGTGGTTCTAAGGTGAGGTGGAGCTCTTCACCATACTCATTTGATTGTTGATTACATTCTTTTGTTGTATAGTCACGGGTCCGCGTGAGGAAAATCCTGGACTTGGAGAAAAAGCAAGTCTGGAAACTTATTTTATAAAAATATGATGATATATTTTTATTCCATCAGACATATCGTTTAGTGACAGAGAATGAAGAGTGGGAGAGAGATAATGAGAGCCGACAGACTTTTCTTAGTCAGCAGGGCATACGGGTCTTTTGACAACAAGGAAATTGGTCCTGTCTTCGTCCCAAGCCTAAGTGATCTCTTTGGCTTCCGAGGGCACTCTGTGTGGCTTTTATCAGGTTCGAACGTCTGCACTGATTTTCCAGCCCGCCCTCTGCAACTCAGGGTTTAGTTAATATCCTTTTTATGACTTTTAAGCACCTGGTGTGTCTTCCGATCCCTGGCCTCTGCAGTTTAGGTCTTGGCCAATATCCTGTTTATAACTTTCAACACATCTGGTGTTCAAATCTGTGACCCCCGCCCACGGCTGTCTAAATATCCAACACTTTTCCATATCAAAACTTGAAAATGCATGCTTCATCCATCAGTGATATTGTCAATCTCAGTCACTACATTCTATATTTCCACCAACAAACACATGCATAACAAGCAGACACTCCACCACCACCACCAACACACCACCACCACCACCACCACCAGCACTAGCACCTGGAGGAGAAAAAAGTTAATATTCAATTTGTGCATTTTATTAGATGACACAGGCAACAAATTGAGTCTCTACATGATTTCTACCAACAAACATAATATTTAGATATCCACAACCAAAATTAACACACCACCACCACAAACAGAGGCACAGGCAAACAATAAATTCATGAGAGGCACCACTCTGCAAGACCATATTTTAGATACGGTTGCATTTGTTTCTGTCACAGATTTTTCTGTCCATTCTTGGTATGCGTTAAATCATTATAATAACTGACTGGTAACCACATTCAGGAAAGCAGGCGAGTGTCAACACTGATTGTATTGGTCTAGTGTTATTATCGGCGGCCAGTTTGCCTTCCATGTTAACATATCTATACATCCAGTGTACAAAATTGAATTCCTCATCATGAAAAACCTATTAATGTTTCTGTTATCTTTCTAATGTAATTAGAGACGGAAATATAGGCATTCCCTAATTTGGTGGCCATCTTGGATTTTGCAAAATACCCAATGTTGAGAGTTTCACAGCCACCCTAAAATATAAACTTAGACCTCATAGAATAATATTCCACAGAGAAAAACAATTTATCAGAGACTTTTAGGTTAACCCCCACGACAGACAGACTATAAATTGTGATAATAAGTAAACCCCCATACACACCCACACAAGAGACTAGTATGAAACTAAGACTTGTCATATATATATATATATAATATATATATATTGTCAAATCCACATACAGCGCTGTTTGTCGTCTTACGACTCATCAGTGTGGCTACTGACTACCTTGGTGCCTTGAGCTAGGATTGAAACTGGACCTCTGCACCAGCAGCCCGACATCTTACCACCGCCTCAACACAGGTAACATTCATTTGTTCCCAAATTTTCCGTTCTGTTCAAAACTACACCATTCCAGATCTTATCATAATTTAATGTGTTTTTTTTTTAGCTCATAATTAGTTACATAAATTTGTACAGCAATACCATAACCATTCTACATCGAAACCGCACTAATCAAGGTAGGTTATTCCTATATATGTTACAGTGATTTTGTGAAATCCCTTAACATTTCAGTAATTTCATGAAATCCCTAGTCTTACAATCAGTGTAGTAATGGTTAACAAGCTTGTGATGATGATCATTACTACTGTAATGAGTTCGATCCTCACTGGGTGCCCCACTATTGTGGCCTTGTGTCAAACTAAATTGTTTATATACCGTAAATACTGAAGCAGAATATACTTGATATTTTATTAAGTTTAACTTAGTTTGACACAAGGCCATAGTAGTGGGGCACACAGTGAGGATCAAACTCATTCCAGTAGTAATGGTCAGTATCAGAAGCTTGTTAACCATTACTACACTGATTGTGAAATGTTCCAACTAAAAACCTATTTGGGGAGGAATTTCAAAAAAAACAAAAAGGCATTTTTTCTAGACATTATCATGTCTAGAAAAAATGCCTTTTAGTAAATGTTTAAATTTTAAGCCCTCTAACTCCATTGGTGTGGTCCGTATGCACAACACATATATAGCCAGCCAAACTCGCTTGGAAACTGAAGAAACCTACGTTGACAGTTTTGCTTGATGGTTTCTAATAAATAACATTTATAATAATAACATTATTATGCACACCTACATAGGGAAATTATGAATTACCGCCACCCATATATGATGTGTTGGGAGTGATCAATTAAAAAGTTGGAAAAAGAGGTGATCAGTGAATAAGTTACTTCTCTCATCTTTTGTTGGGCACTAAAATGTCCATGAATGAATGCTGCTGGACACAAACTAAGGGACCAATTTAGCATAAACTTACATTACATATTGAACCCCCCTCTAAAAACCTATTTAGGGGGCGGAATTTTCAAAAAACAAAAAACATTTTCCCTACTCATTGAGGAGAGTGTGTGTAAAAAATTTCAAGTTTCTACTACGAATGGTTAGGGCTGGGCAAAATCTGGATACATAAATGTGAGAACACATGAATAACCTAAACCCAGCAATAAACCAGTGTTGTGGGTAGCGGTGATTAACAACTTTTAAATTCACTATTGCTAAGAGGCTCTTTGCATGATTACTATATATGCCGGCCTATAAGACACATGGTTTACAAGGGGATCTGGGGGGGCTGCAGCTCATCCAAACCCCATAGCTGTCTATTTTGAGCTTCAGCAGACAGCCCTCGAGTCATAATACCAGTGCATTTGGATGCAGTATAATATTTGCAGGGTTTTTTGTTTCATTTAAATCTGCATCTTATCAGTTGGCAAATATGGTAGTTCAAATATTTCTTAAAACTTAAACTTAACCCCTAAGAACCCGGACCCATTTCTACTTGAAGGAACATTATGTGGGATTCTGGGTAGGCAAATTGACAGTAACGTGACTGCACCAAGATGTTCAGTAGATGTCACTTAGTACACTTCATGAGTTAAAATCAAGGATAAAATATAATATTATATAAGAGACTGTGCAGATCAATTAAATTGTATGTGACACTTAGTACACTTCATGAGTTAAGGGCAAGGATAAAATATAATATTATATAAGAGACTGTACAGATCAATTAAATTGTATGTGACATGGGTGTCACAGTGGGTTCTTATGAGTTTTAAATCACGGCAACTGAAAACTAAAACACCCTAACCAACTTATCTTGGTTCTAACATGATGAATTTTTTTAAAGATGGGGATCTAAATGTACACAACCCCGATTGTGGATGTATTAATACGTTTTGGATGCTATAGATATACTCTAAGATTTAATACAGATAGAGAAGAAAGATTTACAAGAAGGTTTACTGTAATGTTTCATGAGAAGAGCAAAGCTCAGATGGTACAGGCATCGTTCGATATATAATATAATATAATTACAATTTCACAATTTCAATTTTACTTAATATTCATGAATATACATAAATAATTTTAAAAAACAGCATTCCAAAGGAAGTGAATCACCGCCACCATATATGCTGTGTTGGGGTGATCAATTAAAAAGTTGAAAAAAGTGGTGATCAATGAATAAGTTACTTCTCTCGCCTTTTGTTTGGCGGTGATCACTAAAAAAGGTCTGCATTTTCAAAAAAACAAGCAGGCACAAACTAGTGACCAATTTAGCATAAACTTACATTGCATATTGAACCCCCCACTAAAAATCTATTTGGGGAGGGGGATTTTCCAAAAACAAAAATACTATTTTCCTTACTCATAAGAGGGGAGTGAGTGTGTGTGTGTGTGTGCGCAAAATTTCAAGATTCTACTATGAATGGTTAGTGATAGGCATAGATACATATAAATGTGAGAACACATGAATAACCTAAACCCAACAATAAACCAGTGTTGTGGGTAGCAGAGATTAAAATTTTGTTCTAGATATAATATATGCTGTGTCGGGTGTGATCAATTAAAAAGTTGAAAAAAGGGGTGATCAATAAATAAGTTACTTCTTTCGGCTTTTGTTGGGCTTTATCACTAAAAAAAAGGTCTGAATTTTTGAAATTTTTTGAAGTTTTTCACAAAACAAAACACCATTTTCCCTACTCATTAAAGGGAATGTATGTGCAAAATTTGAAGTTTCTACTATGAACGGTTAGGGCTGGGCAAAGTCCGGATACATAGATAAATACAAAGATACATATAAGTATCAGAATACATGAATAAGCTAAACCTAGCAATAAACCAGTGTTGTGGGTAGCAGTAATTAACTAAACCCAACAATAAACCAGCGTTGTGGGTAGCAGTAATTAAATAAACCAGTGTCGTGGGTAGCAGTAATTAACTAAACCCAGCAATAAACCAGTGTTGTGGGTAGCGGTGATTAATATTTTTTTAAATAGATAAATTGAAAAGGAGCTAAATTAGGAGCTAAGAGCTAGATTCAGACTTATAGGAGCTAGATGCAGTAAAAAGGAGCTAGATCTAGCTCCAAAAGAGCTAAATTGGCAACCTTGCTTTGTGGTTGAAACTGAGGCCAGGCCTTTTTAAGAGGTCAACAGGAAGTACTTTGTGAAAGAGTAATTATTCACCAGACCTGTTTTGTCTCATGTAACACTAATCTAAACGCAAAATCTTACGGAAGTAAATTCTCTTGAAAAACATGCACAGCTGCTGATCTAAAGCAGGGCTTCTCAAACTACCGTTCCCGACAGGGGTCGTGTAAAGATTATTGGGGGTCAGAGAATTAGTTTTAAAGAATAATTATGCAAATAAAGATTTTCTTAAAACTTTTATCTCTATGCAAAATTGAACTCCTTTTGGTGCTTATCGTAAAATGGCTCAATGCTATTTCACTAATTTTTAGAAAAAATAAATTTCATTTTTTCTATATTTGTAATCCACTTTCAAAAGAAATTTTTTTTTCTCGTAATAAAAAAACTGTTATTTGTTTTTATGTTTAGTTACTGTTAGATTATGACTATAACAACAAGTGAGGGGTCACGAAAAAATTTGCCTTATCAAAATGGGTTGCGAAAAAATTGGCTTCATCAAAAAGTGGTGTGAATGAAAAATGTCTGAGAAACCCAGGTCTAAAGAAGAAATTTTTTTCTTTTAGACCTTGGGTGTTTAATAGGTCTAAAAGAAAAAAAACTTAAAAAGCCTAAGGTCTAAAAGTAAAAATTAAAAAACCTAAGGTCTAAAAGAAAAAACTAAAAAGCCCAAGATCTAAAAGAAAAATCTTTTTAAAAGCCACACGATCTGAAGTAGATAAAACGCTTTTACATTCATATAGTTTTATTCATTGCTCAGAATAAAATGCACAAATATTAGATTTACTATATATTTCTGTGTGTTTTTTTTGTTTTTTTCATCAGATGAAGTATTATACATCATTATTATTTAAAACTTTTTTGACTTCTTTTTACCTATATATGATAAAAAGCAACTAATAAAATTTTAAGATGAAGGTAAAAAGTAGTCAATAGAATTTAAATAATAATGGTTAGATTTACTGTCTGCAAATGATGATCGTTTGCTTCAGTAGCTTTTAACTATTAAACTTACTGGGTATATCAAAGGGAGTTTCTTTTATGAAGTTTTGATGGAAAACTTCAATGGCATAGATCATATCAAAAGAGTATCTTCACTTCCAAAGATTTCATTGAACTCTATCAACATTATTTTTTTTTATTAAAGCCACAAGAATGGTCTTTATTAGTCCCTTTCAGTTCAATGGTAAAATGTTTCCAGGTCTACATATGTACAGAATTAGTGATACTCATAGATTTAGCATGGATGAGGAACTAGGGTTGCCATTTGGTATTTTTGCAGACCAACATTGAGCAAATTTGGTACTGAACAAAGCTATTAATTCCAAAAATAAAGATTTGGTACTGAAGGAAAATTTTACAAAATCCCTTACACATGAATGATACATGACATAAATATACGTGAACAATAGATAACAAATATGTATTTGAATCCACTTTTCCTGCAAGCTTAGTCTGATGATAGAATTTAAGTTATTTGATTATTTTGGTACTAAAGCCACTTAATTTGGTCCCAAGACTATAGAAATTTGGTCCGATGGTGGATTTTAAGTTATTTGATTATTTTGGTACTGAAGCCATTTAATTTGGTCCCAAGACCATAGAAATTTGAAAAAGACATCTGGTAACTTTGTGAAGAACACTGCCGGAGAATGAGTCCAGAAAAAGGGGCTCTCTTTCCTTACAGATATTATGCCTGAAGAAGGCTGAAAAATAAATCGTCTGAAAACGTTGTGTGAACAACATAAACAACAAGAAGGAGTTAATTTGTCCAAAAAATCTTTGAATGTTAATAACCCTTCTCAAAATTACAGACAGTATCTTCTCAGCTAACATTTACTAAAAACCAAAACATTTTTTCTTTAATCTTCATAATCTATAATTGCATCTTAATATATTTTCTAAGTTTGGCACCAGAGTAAAATTAGAAAATTTCTTGTCACAGGCAGACATGATTTCTATCAACCGATTTTTCTTTTGCAAGTCTGTTTACAAAAGACAATTCCATTGTTTCTGATTCTCCAAGTACAAAACAATATCCATGACACAAAGAAAGTAGATTATTTGACCTACTTATGGTATAATAATTGCCAAAAAAAATCACCAAGAACCACAAATCTGAACACAAAGAATGGTGGTCGGTAGAAAACAAAGAAACATCAGGATTTGGGGCAGGGTGTCCAAACGGAAAGAATTATTTTTCCAAATAAATACAGTGTCACCCATAAATAAATACACCCCTACCACTATGTTATAGAAAGTTACTTTTCTTCTAAACTAAATATAGCAGGATTTTATTATTTCTAGTAGAACATTACACAATCAAAGCGGATATTATCAGGTATTATTTATGACCAAACTCTACAGCATTGAAACTGTTGCCAAAAATTTGTAATTGACCATGTTTGGGGGTGGGGGTTGACTATTCTGGATATGGAACTAAGAACTTCTATTCTGAGTGAAAGTGCCAGCAACCAGGGTTGCCAAATGACTTTTGCCACACAAGACCAAATTTCTATGGTCTTGGAACCAAATTAAGTAGTTTAAGTACCAAAATAATCAAATAAGTTAAAATCCATCATCAGACCAAATTTGTATGATCTTGGGACCAAATTAAGTAGCTTCAGTACCAAAATAATCAAATAACTTCAAATCCATCATCAGACTAAACTTGCCGGAAAACTGAATTAAATACATATTTTTTCATCTATTGTTCATCTATATTTATGTTGTATCACATCAAAGTTGGAGAGATATATGTATTCGGTCTCGTCTGACTTTCCGTCTGTCCACACAATAGGTCTGAAAGTACTCAATGGATTTCAATGAAATTTTGTGGACGGGTGAGCAATGGAATAAGGAGGCAGTGGTTTGGGGTGGATCCAGAGTTTCTCTTGATTGGGAAATATTTTTCCTTTTTTTTTTCATACATTATGTATACACTCATGTCTGTCCACATGATATCTCCAAAAGTTCTCAATGAATTTCCATGAAATTGTGGAGAACAGACCACAGAAAAAGCAATTAAAGTTTTGGGCGGATCCATGCACAATTACCTCCCCTATGTCGTAGTGATATGTCAACACCACATATCGCCAAATGTTCATGTCTATTTACACATTATCGCAAAAATTTCTCAATGAATTTCAATTAAATTTTGTGGAAAGGTGGACAATAGTCTATGTAAAAAGTGATTTGATTTTGGGGCGGATCCATGCATAATTACTTCCCTTGACAATGACAGAGGTATGCGCTCACTGAGTGCTCTTTAGTTATCTTTTGAAAATTTCCCTTCAGTACCAAATCTTTATTTTCTGAACCAAAGATCTTTTTTCAGTACTAAATTTTTTCAATTTTTTCAATTTTAGTCTTGAAAAATACCAAATGGCAACCCTGCCAGCAAGTAGTGGCGGCCTAAAATAAACAGGATTATAATTCTGTTTGGAAAAATCACTCTTAACTGTGATTTGTTGATATGCAATCACGGAACATTAATCAGAACATCCCCCCCCCCCTCATATGCTGACAGAATTATCAGTAAGTGATCTCAGAGTCCCTACCCTGGGGATTTTACTGTTTTTTCTCAGATTCTATCTTTAGAAGAAACATTTCTTTTTAAAAAGTCTTGGATTCTTGTGTAACTGTTTCCATATAACTTTAAGAGCCATGACCCAGTAAGTTAGGAAACAGGCCAGCTCTGGCATAACAGAGAGGCTATTCAAAATGACTTCTGAAAAATTGTAGCTGGTTTTAACTGTCGCCAAGTATGGTTTGTTGTTTATTGATAGAACTGTCTTTAAAAATGGCTACAGCTAACTTCATAGCTAAAAATGTTATATATACTCATTTAAAGCCCACATCAAATAGAATAACTATACACTGAGACTCCAGAACAAATTATTGATAAAAACTGTACATTTATTTTTTATTAAATTTACCAGATTTAATCATGTGAAGATTGGATATTATTTTCAAATGTCGATGGGACAGGGGTCATTTTTGGCTCAAATATGAAGCCATTGTGCCTATAGCTCTTAACGACTTTTCTGGTTTTTCATAGATACTACAACATTTATTCAAATATGAAGCAATTGTGCCTATAATTATTAATGACTTTTTCTATTTATCATAGATACTACAACATTTATTCAAATATGAAGCAATTGTGCCTATAATTATTAACGACTTTTTCTATTTATCAAAGATACTACAACATTTATTGTGCCTTCTTAATCCAAATTTAACTGCCAATTGAGCTTTTAGCATTTTTAGTTCCATTCTATTACTCAATTTTGATTTAATCATTGTTCATCTTACTGAATATTCTTTCAACTTCAGCATTTGAGTGAGGCAATATCTGGCCATTTTTGTAGATTTCTATCAGCTAAATTTGAAAAAGATTAGCCAAATCTAGCCGAAAAATGGCTAATTTCACAACCCTGGGTTTTCAGCCAATTTTATTCATCCCAAAATCCGACAGAAGTCAGGACAAAAATAAATTACATGCCTCTCCCTGAAATTGAAACTGTTTACCAATCTAAAAAGCCATATTCTCTTGCATACAAGACAGCCGACTAAAATTCAAATCCCAAACATGTGTTAGAAACTATCCCCATCCAAATGGTGAACAATTTTTTAAAAATAAATATATAAATATTATCTTTTAGCTAAAAACAATATCATGTCTATGTCTTAATAATATTCTTAAAACAATTCATTTTGTGACTATGAAGATTGCTGAACTTTAGTAATCAAAAACCAATACTTTAGTCTTCTTAAAGCTAGGTTATATGTTTGGAGAAAAAAGATCTTTAGTGTATCTGTCAAAATCTTTTCAGTAAGATATACATTTTGATACTTGTAAATCCTAACTTAAATTCCAATGTCAAGAAATATATTTGCAGAGTAATCAACTCCCACCTCACTAAGAAATATATTTGACTTATGCCCGCAAACCAACTGTGAAAATGAAATGAGAAGTAGTCAATGTGTTATGATATACTACCACAAAAAGGTCATTTCAGGGTCAAACACCTGTGTGGAAATGGAAGTGACCCGGACACCTTAGGAAATATGTATATGCGTGGATGTCCAAAAAAACAGGATGTGAAACCGGAAATGACACCAGCATATGTTTGGAGAAAAAAGATCTTAAGTATATCTGTTAAAACCAGCATGGGCGTTCGAAAACCCCATAAAGCTCAGAACAGAGACAGAAGAGACAGATAAACTTGGAACTCAGAACAGAGAGGCAGACCACCTAGGGCTGGGAAGGCATAAGACCAAGTTCTCCTGTTGGGAACGGTCTCGGGCACCCCTTATCTACCACACTTCATTCTCCGACCAACAAAATGTAACTTAGGAAATAAAAATATGTTCACATATTTTTACAAACAACTTTTGAGTCATCGAGTCTTCCTTTCCTGAAAACAACAGATCTTCACCCCACTATACAAGAAATGAACAAAATTTTTTTAAATTATTTTTTCTAAATTTTGTGATACTATTTCTTCACAAGATTCATTTTATGTACTTACAGGGGGGTAAATTCAAAATTTCATCCTTGTTTTAAATTAAATTTTTGGTAATATAGCAATGTACATTCGCAATTTCTGCTTGAACGTCGTAAATTATTTTTGATATATCTATACACCAAACAATTTTATTTATTTACTTTGTTTAGTTTTTGAAATTAAATAGACTAACCGACCTTTCATTTCTCATAAGAATTTTAATTTATTTTTTATTTTGAAAGTTTTTTACAACTTCAATCATAAACTTTCACCCTCCCACAACTTTGAAAATAAAGATAAAATGCCTGAAATAAGTTTAGTTTAAAAAAGAAAAAAAAAAAGGGACTAATGATTTTTTTATTTAATTTAAAAAGTTTTATAGAATTAAAATGGGTAAATTAAGTAAGTGCTTTGTAGACAATCTGGACAAAATATTTCTCTTTTACCCT
>VCCN01000334.1:923501-934945 GCA_006491835.1 Architeuthis dux | reverse complement strand
TCATGTCTTCTGTACAAACATTGGCCTTTCTGTCCCCAAACAACTTAGGGATGTTAAATTGGTGGCCATCTTGAAAAATGGCCACCATCTTGGATTTTCAACTAGAATTACTTGGCTCTTTAGTTCTTGGTGTTCTGGAGACTTTTTTCCAATTTTGGCCAAGTTTGCCTGGACTACTAAATTCCTGTTGTGACTAACACCCCCACCGTAGGCCGGTCCACAAGAATATTGTCAATATTAAACCTGTCTGCGGTACAAAAAAGGTTGGGGCCTCTGGCTTAGAGCACTGGTCTCAAACCAGTAAAAAGAATAAGCTCACTTAAGTTTGATTTATTCTTTAAAAATACCTGATATTGTTCAGGATAACATCAAAATTAATTAAGTCTTAAATTCAGTCATAATAAAACTCAATATAAGGATTTAACTATGTAAATTAAGATAAATTATACTGTGATACAGTTTTCAAGCTAACAAACGTGAATCTATACAGATAAAGACCATATTCACCAAATTTGTTTGTTTTTTCACGCCACAGTGAAGACATAAGTTTTACTCTCTTCCTCTCTTTAAAACTGATTAAAGAGAGGGAGAAAGAATGAGACTTATGTGACTGAAAACGATGATTAAAAATAGAAATATTCTAAAATATTTATCTTTCTGTAGATAAGATACAAACTCCAGACATTTTTTACAGGTACTATGCTAGTAAGAATATAATTTTCTTCCAATTCAATAGCAATAGTGATAAATCTATTTCTTTCATCAGGGCTGACCCTAGGGTTCCTGGCTCCCCGGGCAAGCTGAACTCCAGGGCCCTTTTAAAGTATAGTATTATTTTATTCATATATTTATTTACTTGAGACTTCACCATACTACACTTACCTTCCCTCCCAGGCCCCAGCTATTGTGAGCACTCTATCTCACCAAACTTGCTAAGCCTGATTGAGCTTGTCTTTGGCCATGGGAATTTCCTTTGACAATTGTTTCTCTTAGTTTCACGACAAGAAGTATTTAACATCAGATATTTCTGAAAGATCTGACTTCACATCAGGGAATTTTCTTATTTTGACTATTATTATTGTTTAATTTATTCATTTTCCAATTTTTCCATTTGCATTTGGGAAGTCCTACTGTCTCAGACACATGACAGGCACCCCCTAGCACAGGGTGGAGTGTATATAGTTTTTCTTAAATTTCAAAAAAGTGTAAAAGTGCTTAAACCCTGACAAATATGTCAAAATTGAGATAAAAATTAATTTTGGGTGATTGCCACCTCTTCTGTCGTGGCCACCAACCTGAACGTGTCTGATCTATTCACAATGCCTGACACAAACTAAGGGACCAATTTAGCATAAGCTTACATTGTAAATTGAACCCACGATTGCCAGGACAGGAGAGGTGGCAACTACCAAAAATTAATTTTTACCTAAATTCTTTTTTTACATATTTGTCAGGTTTTAAAAGCACTACACTTTTTTTCGTTTAAATAATTCACTCCACCCTACACTGGGCGGCTTCCCTGTTGCCAGTACCTAGGGCCAGCCCAGTCTTTCATCTTATAAGGGTCACAGCTCGAGGCACTTATTGTACCGACTGAAATACCATGGATGCTTGAAAGGAAATAAATTTAAAGCTGATAAGGGAATAAATAAAGAAAGACTAAAGATAAGTACTCATAAGTACAAATAGGTTTAGTTTCACTTATCTTTGTCAAAATGTATCAATTGATAGTCCGTTGATAGACTTAATTGTTAGCCTAAATAAACTTTACAAGATTAGTCAATAGTAGCTGAAACCATTTAATATAAACTTACTTCCTTAAAGGATTTCTTATACTAATGTAGCTGTCACTTTCCTATAAATAGTCTTATTATACGAAAATATGGATTTGAACATCAGGCTGGTTTTATCACTTCAATAAAAACAAGCCCGAATGCTATGAAGTACGAAACTAAACATAGTTCCTCTTTATTGTGACGTCAGCAGCATACCTACAAAAGAACAAGTAAACAATAATCTTCACTCATTTGGCTCGGGTCTCTTCTACCAGTTGTCCATTTCGCCCGTGTCATCCTTCAGAAACGTAAAACCTCTTTGCCTATCCACTAGATATTTCTAGGATGTTAACAAGTACCCTTTCTTATCTTAAACAAATAACTCTTCTTCTTCATTTCTTTTCGCACAGACTAGAATGAAATCGCCTCAAATATAGGCCCAGGAGAACAATCTTATTTCTAACACAGTTTGCGACTAACGGCCTTAAAACTCATGCTGGTAGAAATACTTCTACTACACCAGCTTAGCTCTTCTTGTCACTTATTCTTTTTTACCTTCATGGATTCCTCGTCTTGATAGCAATATACAATGGTGCAAATATCACCCCATATTTTCGATGCAGCTGAGATGGATCTGTATCAAGACAAGACAAACTATTTCTATCATGAAAACAACCGAGTGACAGAAACTATTTTCTATTCTTAACTCTTTCTTAATGCAAAAGATCGATCTACTAAAACCTCCTTTATATGTTTTGCCTTTTTTAACTACATGTAACGTATGTACCTTTTTGTTTATTCCAATGTATTAAATGTCATGTTCATTTTATCTCTTGCATTTGTCTTTCTTTCTTATCGGATTTTCCATTTTATAGTGTCTCACCATGTGCTAGTTTTCCCTTTTCAAAATGCCTGCCTTGCCTCGTCTCCAAAGATGACATCTCACGTCACTACTCTTTCAACCAACTGGAGAGCTGTATACCGGAAATTGTATAAATTGCAATGTTTGCAAAAGCGGTTACTACCGTGGCTTCAGCAAAATGGAATAGTGGATAGTTGTGTGTTGTCTGGACAAAGCGAGTTGCCATTTTACAAAAACGGTCCTTGCTTATTTGGAATCCAAATAAATTGCAGTGATACCGAAGAGAGATAATCCAGCAAATGTTCCGCAATGCCGACCTGTAGAAAATGCCGACCTGCACTGATCAAAAGGGGGGTGTTTGCGAATCGATGAACTAGAAAGGAAAATTCATGATGTGATGGTGAGAGGAACGACATTCACAAATGCATAACCACCATTTTTGCATGCAATGTGCCAAAACTCTGCGATCGAGGCAGAGGATTATTGGCAATTTGTAAATAGATAATAAACACTATTATTAGTCAAGGTTTTGTTTAAATAAACAATGTGTATATTTTTTGAGATATTGAACTTTTTATGTTGTCTCAGAATTAACTCTCCATATGTTACTCCATAAAAAATTAATTTCTCTAAAAACAGGTCTGGTTAGTCACTCAATAGAAACCGTCACGTGACCAATTTCTTTTGGCAGCATGCCATGTTGGGGGTGATCAATTAAAAATTTTGAAAAAGGGCTGATCAATGAATAAGTTACTTCACTCCTTTTGTTAGAAAAAAGTCTGACTTTAAAAATAAAACAAGTGTGAATGCTGCCGGACACAAACTAAGGGACCAATTTAGCATAAACTTACATTGTAAACTGAACCCCCATAAAAATTTTAAAAAAAAAAAATTAAAAATACTTTTTTCTAGACATAAGGAGTAAATGTTTAAAATTTCAACCCTCTAGGTATATTGTTACGGCCTGTACACACGATACATACTCAGGCAGCCAGACCAACTTAAAAACTGAAGAAACCTATGTGGACAGTTTTGGTTGATGGTTTATTCTTTAGAAATTAATTCAAAACATCTCTTTTGACTTTTGCACTGAACACAGCAGTTTTTGATTAGGTAGAGTTTGAAACAGCAGTTAAATTACCTGTAACTAACCTGAGTGTACAATAGGGATGGACAGGTTCACACTAGAATGTGTCACAACATTCCACAAAAAGCATTTCCTGGACATTCAACCTGTCTGAATCATGCAGTGCCATTTTTGGTGATGAGAATTCTAATTCTCTGAAATATGAGGAGTTGTTTTTTCTTCTTCTTTACTGTTCAAATTAAGTCTGCTCGGATAGTGAAATGATTAGGACATCTGCCTCACACTCAGAAGGTCCTGGGTTCGATTCCCGGTATATGGAAAACTCTTCATTAGGACAAATTTTCCTGTGCACTCAGCAGCTAATTGAGTACACTCTAAGCTGTGTGATTAGGGTGTTCAAATTCATTTCACCCAAAATATATATCTAGTATTGGTGAACTTATTTTGTTTAGTATATACATCTTATTATAATTCACCAAAAGTCTATCCGTCTGTATGTGACAGCCTACCACAAAAACAACACACCATAAGGCCATGAAATTTTCTCTGTGTGTACCAATGTGACCCTGGGAAAAGTTTTTAGCAAATTAGTTTTTTACCCCACCCCCACCCCATTATTTTTTGTGTGGGTGGTGGTGGTGGTGGGGGTTAATTTACAATGATAATTCATGCTAAACGGACACATTTTTGGTGCCCGGTTTTCAGCTGAATCCACTGGGTGCTGATGAAAAACTGCTCAATCGCAGAGCAAGTGGGGACTTTGTATTGTTCATAGAGAGGGAGAGTAAGAGGGAGATATCAGCTGCTGATTGGAAATGCTTCAACTCGCTAACAGTGGGTACTTTAGTATCGTTCATAGAGAGGGGCTGAGAGCAAGAGGAAGAATGACGGTTTGTTTTCTGCTAAGTGGTGTGTATGTACATTTAACATTTTTCTGAGATCATTAAAACAAAAGCTGGTTGTTGTAAATGGGGAGGGTTTAGAATGCTGAGACGAGGGACCCTTAGAAAAACGTGGCTCCTTCTGGTGGCACCAGTGGTGGACTTTGACATGATTATGACACCAAACAATGATCAGCAACATGATTGTGACCTAAGGAACTCTCCAACCCGAATATAGACAGAGGAATGAGGACATTCTACCCCCACGCTTCGATGGGGGACCCTTGACACAACAATCCAAACCCTACCAATTTACGACACCCACCTGAAGAAGGCCGTAGGGTACAACAACCGAAACGTTTTGTTCAAAAGATGAACCAAGATGAGGACAACAGTCTGAAAAAAGCTATACATATGAAAATGAAAAATATTGAAAAATATTTACAATTTCAGACGTTATAAAATATTAAAATTCTAAAACTTCAAAATTTTTAAAAAGTTTTAAAATTAACATTTTTATGAATGTAGTTCTACCTTGTGTATTGGTGTATGCCTGCTGATGTACATGTTACGGCTGTTTAGGCCATTTTCAACATGGCTGCCCATATTATGATTGTACTTTAATCAATTATTTCTTGAATTTTACGAAACCAACAATAATTTATATAAATCATGTTTAAAATTGAAAACAGGAATGCAGGATATGCTATATCACATGGTTCAGTGACAGCAATAAATAAAATTCATAACAACTTTTGCTTTTGTCAATTGGAAAAATTTTTTAATTAAATTAAATTTCATGAACAAAACAATTAAAATACAATCATAATAACGTTTAAAATTGAAAACAGGAAGTTAATGCTATCTTTCGATGATGTTATGAGAACAGATACTACACTTTGATCTTGAACTAAATGCCACAGAGTGCCGTTTTGAGTTTTCATCAGTGTATGTCAAATTAGAATTAATCACAGCAGCAGAAGATTGAATTGGACATTGCTAACAGCTTTTAATGTCGAACAGCACTTGCTTGTTAGACAATATTACTAACACTAACCTATGTAATCGTTTCATCTAACCTGTGCTCATCTTATATTTATTTCATCTGTGTGTTTTCGTTTGCGGAGAGTGACTCGTCCGAACGGCATATTGAAATGTAATGATTTGAATTGAGTGTTGATTAAAAACATACTATCATAGCATCTGGCAAGAGTTGACTTATTAAATTCTCATTCATTTTAATATTTCTACATTAAAATACAGATATACCTTGATTAGTGCAACTAATTTCTTCCAAAATTATACGTACTGTTCAAAACCGCAATTTTCAAGGTCTTATTAGAATTTAATGTGTTTTTTTTCTTCAGCTTTTACTTAGTTACATTAATTTGTACAGCAATACCTTAACCGTACTACATCAAAACATTGCTGTAAATATAAATACTAAGATACTAAATACTGGAATTTGATAAATTAAGGATCATAGCAGAGTTGCCATTTGGTATTTTTCAAGACCAAAATCAGAGGTGTAGCTAGAGATTTGGGTGCCAAGGGTGGGGGGCTTGGCTCCTTGAGGGGCCCCTTCCAAGATTCAGTGAAATTTGATGAAAAAAGAACAATTTGCAATAAATAGACATGCACTATCACTTAATAGGTGAAAAACAACCCCAAATGCTGAAGTGTTATTTATGCAATTCATAAAGTAAAGTACAAATATATCCTTGTTATTGTATAATGTCAGTAGAAATGCAGTAGGTGAACTACTCTTTATAAAGCTTTGTCAGCCAATCCATTCACCAAAATTGAGCAAATTTGGTATTAAACAAAGCTTTTTGGTTCCGAAAATAAAGATTTGGTACTGAAGGAAAATTTACAAAAGATAATCCCTTACACACAAATGATGATACAGCATAAATATAGATGAAAAAATATGTATCTTAATCCATTTTTCCTGCAAGCTTAGTCTGATGATGGATTTTACGTTATTTAATTATTTTGGTACTGAAGCTACTTAATTTGGTCTGATGATGGATTTTAAGTTATTTGATTATTTTGGTACTGAAGCTATTTAATTTAGTTCCAAGACCATAGAAACTTGGTCTTGTCCGGCAAAAAACATCTGGCAACCCTGGTTGGTAGCTTGGAGTAACTGACTAATTTAAAGTCGTCCGATTCTAAGCAATTTTGGGAATAAAAACAAAACATCTCACTCCAACTGATTAGTTTCTGGAGATTAATTGATGCAACTACTGTAGGGGAGATGAACTAGCCACAGTTCTGAAAATGCGTTTTCTATGGTAAAGTATCCAGCCATCCCTGCTCTATCTGGTCAGCAAGTTTCCAGTTCGCCTCTAATACACTGTTTTGCCATTGCTTACAATGGGATTTTTGACCACGTGCAAAGTCCTGGTTTTGTGAGTTTCCCCTTACAGGAATTATATGTGGTTGCTAATAAACGATTTTTGGTCATTTTTCTATAATATCATGTAAAAACAATATTATAGCCATAGTCTACACAATATACTGAGGTATCATTTTTTTTTATGAAAGTCAATCCAAAAATGTGGTCGGTATATGGTTTTTAAAGTCACCAAACTTTGGAGCTCGTTTTCTCAAAACCATGTTTTGGTTAGTTCACCCGTCCTACGGTAGACACCTCAATTGTGGACAACTCCTTGTAAAATTGATGTCATTGTCATAATTTGTTTCTTTGGGTTAGAATAACGGAAACATTGACTAGAATTCCTTAAGTTTAGGTTTCATCAGTGGCGTAGCTAGAGATTTGGGGGCCCAGGGGGCTTAGATCCTTGAGGGAACCCCTCCAACATTTACTGAGATTTGATGAAAACTGAAAATTTGCAATAAAAATGCACTATCACTTAATTGGTGAAAAACAACCCCAAAGGCAGAATTATTATTTATGCAATTCAATGAATTCATGTATATACAAATGAATGAATGGCTTGGCTTCGCGAGCGAAGATTTTGGGGATGGCCATCCACAGCATTTGGACCATAGACGGCGGGAGCATTGTGTGGAGTAAACCTCCAGCCTGAGCAGTGTAGTTTTAAGGTGAAGTTTGACTTGCCCAGGGTCGACCCCACCCTTTAGACCGAGGGTTTGCATCCTATGGGCCACCAGAGTGGCGTGGATAGGGGTAGGGCCCAGTGGTTGTAGGTTTGACAGGAGTGTCCTTCTCCTGACAGATGCCCAAGCTAGCTAAGGGGGTCTGTCGCCCCCTTGTGGGGATGTTCCGACAGTAAGGCTGAACTGTGGTTAGACCACAGGACGTGAACATCCCGTAGTTGGTAGAAGCCTGAGCTGGCTATAGGGTTCTACCGACCCTTTGAAGGAGAACCAGGATGGAATGGCTGTCTATAACTTTGATCACAGAATAGCATGATAGTGCGGCTGTTGGTACAGATCCACAATGTATGTACAAATATATCCTTGTTATTGTGGTATGTCAGTAGAAATGCAGTGGGTGAATTACTATTTATAAAGTCTTTGTGGGCCCCTCTCAATTGGGGTCTGCAGGAGTTTTCAAATAGTCCCCTCTCACCAGCTGTACCTCTGGTTTCTGGAGAAATATATACCTTCTGAATCTTGACCTTCAGAAAGTCATTACCATATATACTGGCGTATAAGTCGACTTTTTTCGGATAAAGAATTTTCCCTAATGGATCATATTAGCATGTTTAGACCCTATGACACTTGACACCCTGATCTATTGGGGGTGTTTTCAAACAGTCCCCTCCCTCCCCTTACTTCTGCATTGCCCCGCCCCTATTTGTGGCCCACGGCCGTTTTCAAATAGCACCCCAGCTACACCTCTGAAAATCCAAAATGAATTTCTTCATCTACAAAAGTGAGTTATGGCCGATCCGATTGTTTATTTACATTTTATAAGCAAAAATATTGTTTTTGTTTACAATTCGGAAAATTTATCTCGGAGTTAACGGTCCTAATAAACAACTAATTGCCCCCAGCTCTATTTCAACCGTTATCTGCCGCCCGGGGACCTTTATACTTTTAAGATTTTTATTTTGTTTGAATATCTACAAGTTTTTCAACTTAAGAAATAAAAAGGTTTGGTTTTCTTTTCTTTTACAGTTTTAATGCATTGGTGAAATAAATGTTTTTTAAAAAGTCAATAAATGGCCAAATATGGAGTTTTTAACCGTCGCTATTGGATCATTTGAATTCAACTGATTTGACATTTTCCCTTTGCCATACTGAATTTTTTTTTATGAATTCTCTTGTTTCATTTTATTTATGGGCTATTTTTTTAACACCGGGTGTGAAATTTTCACACGTCCGCGCACACCTGATCTTAGCACATACATTCTTTTTAAAAAAGAAAAAAAATAGAGAATTCATGAAAGAAACGTCAAGTGTTAAAATCAGTTCCATTCAAATGATCCAATAACGACGGTTAAAATCTCCACGTTTGCCGTACTTTTAAATTCATTGGTTGCTTTCTTTTCTTTCACAGTTGAGTTTTAATGCCATGGAAGTTGGTGTAAAATGGTTTTTTTTTAAAAGTCACGCTGTAATAAATATATACGAATTCAAAAATAAGAATTGGAATTTGGTGACACCTCGAAGAAGCAAAAGGGTTAACATATTATATATTGAAGTGGCGTAAAACTGGTCATTTTTGTATGGATTCAGATTGGATGGCATAAACTATTTTTTATATATTTTGGCTCTTTGGTACATCTAGAGCTCTTGTTTGAGATATATCTCTCGGTTCTCGGAATTTGAGTGGTGAAACTTAGAAACTACCATCGTGATAATTAAAAGTTTGCTGTTTTCATTTGTTACGTAATTGACTTGACTTATATAACCTTAGCCCTAACCCTAACTTATATCCTTTGTAGTTAAATTTAATAAAATACCGTTTTAAATGGTCAAGATTTCTGCTTTCATTTGTTCCGTAATTGACTTTTAGTGTGTTTTAATGTTCAAAAATACAGTTTTAAAATGGTCAAAATAGTTTACGCCGCTTCAATATATTAGGTATACACAGTAACCTAGTTTATGCCGCCTCAATATGTAATTACCAAAAAAGTGCTTATTTAGCAATTTAAGGATTTCTTAGAACTTACCTGGACACGACTTCGTACAAATCCTTTCCTTCTTATGGCTGAACGTCTTTGTAAATTTTTAGAAGATGTCGAAGACATATCACGGGGCTCCATTATAAATCCAAACTTTTCTTTGCCAAGAAAAATAACGTTTCCATGAAATAGACACAATAAATAAACAGGACCTTGAAATCTGTCTTTATAAAACCCAGGTATCCGGGGTATTCCGTGTCAATATGCCGTAAAAATAAAATAAATTGAAACTGAAAGGAACCTTTTTCTTGGGTGGGATTAGCATAGTTAATCCGTTCATGATAAAAGGTGAAAGCAACAAAGCCAGATTTAATTTAATGTAATAAAGTGAATCGTTCCATATTCCAGGGTGAGAGTCTCTGTCTGTCAATCTCTGTGCCGTAAAAAAAGATGAAAGTGAACTGACCACCTGTGTAGCCAAATTTGAAAGGTTTACATCTAAAATTGAGTAAAAAAAACATCTAAAAACATCTAGATTTTCCAAATATATATATATGTATAAAAATTCGGAAATTACATATTAATAAATTAAATGTGAATTTAATCTATAACATTTACTGTATTAAAATATTACTTTCTTTTTAGATATTACTTATTTTATTACTATAAATCAAATGGAAAAAAATAGTAATTATTTTATTAAATACAATTATCTATATAACAATTTCAGACATCTAGACCCAGCCAAAAACATCTAGATTTAGATGAAAAACATCTGAATTGGCAACACTGCTGACCACAAAAAAAACAGCAGGGAGAGATAATTGGTTAAAAGAGAGAGGCACGTGGACATATGACAACAACAATTCCCAGGAGTGTCTCAAGAGAGGAAGAAGGGGAGAGAAAAACAAATAGAGAAAGAGAAAGTGAGAGAAGCGGGGCGAACGGAAAGAAAGGGACGGAGACAGAGACCGAGGGGCGGACGGAAAGAGGGAAAGGGAGACGGAGAAAGAGACCGAGGGGTGGACAGAGAGAGAGAGAGAGAGAGAGAGAGAAAACGTTTAATGCAGTTAGTAGTTAAGTTAATTGTTGTAGGGAAGGTAGACATATCATGTAAGATTTTTTAAAAAGCCAGTCTTGTTCCTTGTCTAAATATCTCAGTTCAAGTTATTTACCTGAAAGAAAGAGGACAAATACTTCGTTTATTGTCTACCTTACACCGACAACAAGAACAATAAAACTCTTCTTCTTCTTCGAGTTCAACCCTGATGACGCCCATACTCTTTCTTTTCCTTTTTCTTCTTCGTTTAGATCTATGTTCATTCATTTTTCATTCAGGAATTTTCACTTTTTATTCCCAGCTGCTAATTCGATTTATATAATCTTAAAAAAAGAGAAAAGAAAAGCAAGAAAAATAGAAACATAATACAAGAATGTTATTTTCTGTCGTCCTATTTGACTTATCTTTAAATGTCAATGTCAAAGGACAAAGTTTCAGTAGAGCCGTGGATGCAAACACAAAGAAGCTACGAAGTCAGGATTGCCATTTGCTATTTTTCAAGACAGAAATTGAGCAAATTTGGTACTGAACAAAGCTATTTGGTTCCAAAAATGAAGATTTGGTACTGAAGAAAAACTTACGAATGATATGACAACATACATAAACAACAGATAAAAAATATGTATTTTAATCCATTTTTCTTGCATGCTAAATCTATTATGGATTTTAAGTTATTTGGTACTGAAGTTACTTAATTTGGTCCCAAGACCATAGAA
>VCCN01000334.1:902531-916666 GCA_006491835.1 Architeuthis dux | reverse complement strand
AAGGATGGTAGACGCATCATTGAACTTCTGGTTCTTGTTCTCTAATATATAGTGCTGTCTTGTGATCTCTCTATGTGATGTTGAACATGATCCTCTCTTGTACACGTTGCATGGTTCTTAGTTTGAGAGCCAATATTTTGATTAGGTTCCATGTTTCAGCTCCATAGGTGACTATAGGGAGGATGCATTGGTTGTAGACCTTTCTTTTCAAAACTAATGGGATCTTTTTGTTTTTGAATGTTGAGAATAGCCAGTTTAAATGGGATGCCTATGTCATGAACCTTGCCGTCCTTGAGAGTGCACAAGCAAACAGCTTCAAAGCCACCATCATCAAACATCAGCTCATGTGTGCTGTATGAGTGACAACAGACTCCCTGTGACAGATCCTCTACAGTGAACTCATCACCGGCAAAAAACCTTGTGGTTACCCTCAGTGCTTTTACAAGGATCAGCTCAAACAGACTATGAGGACGACCAGCATTGAAGTGAAGACCTGGGAGGTGCGTGCAGCAAATCGCAGGCTGTGGCGTCAGACCATCTTGATTGCTGAGTGTCGCAGAGCTGAAGGGGACAAAAGACAAAAACAAAAGATCCACCAGGCCCAGAAGCAAAATACTCGGAAACAAGATCAGCCAATGAACGAATGAATAGCCAGTGTCTGATGCTTTGTAAGGCTCCAAACATGTCTCGCTATGTTTTTGTTTATATCTAAGATACACGTTTCATATTTTGCATTCATAACCAAAAAATATGTCTGAATAAAATGGTATGAAAATAAAAAAATACTTTTGTGTACTTAAAGTCAGTTTTAGACTGTTTTTAGAGTCTCTGTACACGAAGTAGAGGAACCATAAAGTGGGGCATTTTTTCTATTGTTTTTAAGTAAAAAATCTGGATTTGTGTACTGGATTTGTATAAAAATTTCAAACTGTGTTGCAATAATTTGAAGATCTTTGAAGCTTTACTTTTGGTTTTAACTCTTAAATTCATACAAAGAAAATAGAATGTCAATTTCATGGGAAATAACTTGAAATTATCTCCCTTTGACAATTTTGGTGATTTTTTTTATTCAATTCACAGAAGAGTTCCACTATTTCTTATGCTAGTCATTGAAGTGTTCCACTGTCGATGACAAGCTGTTTATGAATTTAAGTTAGTTAATAGCAAAAAAGAGCATAATATTATTTTCTATATTTATGTTATATATTTAACATATATCTATGTTAACAACACAAACAACAAGGAGTTCAATCATCCGAAGAACTATTTGAAAAGCATAATATTAGTCATAAAAATTACTTTTGAGTATTTCAAGCAGCTTTTAGACTGTTTTATAATCTCTGGCCATGAAGTGGGGGATCAGTTTTCTATTATTATTAAGTAAAGAACTGATCCCTCCAGAATTAATACATATTAGTATATTGACATAAAGTAGGTGATCAGTCTTCAATTGTTATTAAGTAAAAATCAGTGTATTACTAATCAGCAAACATTGTAATTTAGTCCCTACTAATTTCCATTGAGGCAAAAATGAATGCTTTGTTTCATTGATAGTGAAAAACATGTTTGAGCCTATCAACTTTATAACACTACACCAGAGCCCGTTCCAAAGGTGCATGTTTGGAAGGGGCCAGACTTTATGGTGGGTGGAGCAGCCGGCCATAATTGTCATGTAAAATAATTTTCTGTCCCTTCAAAGTATTTCAGTTAGTTCTCTTTAGTGTTGCAAATTTAGATGTTTTATATCTAAATTTAGATTATTCTAGAGAGTAGAAGTCAAGGGAGATAATTTATAGGAACTGGAAGGAAAGATCTATTATCTTCAATTTTTGATTAATTTTTATTAGATTTCTTGTGAACCATTTCAAACTCAGCACTGCACTACCTTGTGTGCTGACTAATATCTGGCAAATGTCAACTTCTTACAATGGTTAGTTGTTGAGTAATCTCGGTTCACACACACAGATTTCTTCAAATGTTCCAGTTTCATACAGTTAAAGTACATGACAGTCTAATATCGGTAGATCATTGACATTGTATGATTATCTCTAGAAGATAAATCAACAAACTTTATGTGCTTCTTCATTTATAGGTGAGACAACATTTTGTGCAATCCCTCACTCATTGTTATAGGTACTAAGACTATATACAGGCCCATACCAAGGGGAAAATGTGTGTGTGTGTGTGTGGGGGGGGGTAACCAAACCAAATGCAGCTGGAGGTTTGGGGTCGCTGTAAGCACCCCCACTGGGGTTGAGGCAAAGCCCTGGAAAATTTAGAAAGTTTTATTTTTATTTTCTTTATTTTTTTTATTCACAAAAAGTTTGCAGGGGGTCAGTTCCCCTGTTCCCTGTTTGTTATGGGCCTGATATATTAGTCTTTAGTCATAATCTAACAGTAACTAAATATAGAAACAAATAAAGATACAAAAATTGCAATAATATTATTCTTATTTTATTATGCCTCTTTGGGCATCTCCAAATTATACACAATATTTACACATCAACTTCTAAACAAATACAAAATTCATAAAAAACATATTTAGATGTACATAAATAAATCTCCTCTGAAAATATATAAGTTTTATTTTACAGTAAGCACTGAAAGGAATGCATTTTTGAATAGAGAGGGAAAAAGACTAGTTACATAATTATTCTTTAAAAAATGATTTCCAAATATTTCTGCAACCCCCAATAATCTTTATGCAACCCCCCTGAGGGGTCCCGACCCCTACTTTGAGAATCCCTGTTTTAGATCATTACTACTGAGTAGTGAGTTCGATCCTCACTAGGTGTCCTATACTTGTGGCCTTGTGCCAAATCTATGCTAAGCTTAGTAAGTAACTATAGATATGTATCTTGCTGATCCTTTTGTTTTTTCTGGTCATAGGAAATAATGTTCAACAAATTATTTGGTTTCATCTTCAGATTACAGGTATTTTTTATCAATCATGTATTGAATTTTTCACATTCAAACTCAGACAATTTATAATCAGAAGAAAAATGTTAAACCAGCAGATGTGGAGACAGGGCCAGCCCATCCATTAGGCAAACTTAGGCTGTCACCTAGGGTGCAAAGGTCCTAGGGGCGCACTCCAAACTGAAAAAAACAACCGAGGGCACAAATTTTAAGTTGCGCCTAAAGGGTGCATGGAACCCTTGCACAAATTTCAAATCTCAGCTCACCTTGCGCTGGCCGTGTGTGCATATAAGATATTACTTTTACAGGCCTGGTTAATCACTCAATAAAAAAATGTCATGTGACCAATGTCTTTATGCAGCATGAATAAGTTTTGGGGGCAGTGATCACTAAAAAAGTCAAAATTTTCAAAAATCAAGCATGAATGCAGCTGGACACTAACTAAGGGACCAATTAGCATACACTTACATAGCAAATTGAACCCCCTCCACTAAAAACTTATTTAGAGGGGGGGAATTTTCAAAAAACAAAAGAACCGTTTTTTTTCTAGACATGGAGTAAATGTTTAAATTTATAGCCCTCACCTCCATTAGTGAGGTCTGTACGCTTGATACATAGACGGCCAGCCAGCTGGACCAACTTAAAAACTGGAGAAACCTATGTTGACAGTTTTGATTGACAGTTTCTAATAGCACACGTGGAGATTGGAGTGAGATGGAGTTCCATCAATATGCTGAATAGATAAATGAAAGTTTCACTAGGCTGTGTATTTTTTGTTGTTTCAGCATTTCTAATGGACAATGACACATGCTTAATAAAGAAAATATCTCATTGATGTAGAGACAATGACACATGCTTAATAAAGAAAATATCTCATTGATGTACAGACAATGACACATGCTTAATAAAGAAAATATCACATTGATGTACAGACAATGACATATGCTTAATAAAGAGAATATCTCATTGATGTACAGACAATGACACATGCTTAATAAAGAGAATATCTCATTGATGTACAGACAATGACACATGCTTAATAAAGAAAATATCTCATTGATGTACAGACAATGACACATGCTTAATAAAAACAATATCTCACTGATGTACAGACAAGCCAGAAAAATTGAATAATGTATAAGGGGATTTTCTTGGTTCTCTGTCAGTAACCATGGACTCTTCCATTTGAAGGTAACACGTTTGCTGATAAAAATACCTGCTACCCATCACTTGAAAGTATGGACTCTTCTACTAAAACAATTTTTGAAAAACGAAAATAGCGTTCAACTTTTGTTTTGTCACAAGCCATTATAGAGACAATGCACACCCTCTTCATCTCTCTTCTACACCCCAGTCTCCTGTATCTCCCACCACCGCAACCTCAGATGACTCAACCTGGCATACTATCCTCACCATTTTGGTGGTCTGGAGACGCTCAAAACATTTTCCCATATAAATTAATAGTAAGTCCTTTTTCAGTTTAAGCCATTTTGATATATGAAAGGCTTTTATAAGAATGCTCTACTTTCGGATAGTGGGGAAACCTGTTTATCTGTGAACCTTTCACAGGGATTAATTAGTACGTAAATAATCCTGTCATTTTTTATGGGTACCCTGCTAGTCTATATAGTAAAGAATAAATCTATTTTTTGTGTGAATTCATTATTTTAAATGGTGAAGTACATACATTTCCTTTTCTTTTTACTTATTATTGTATATTGCACTTCAATAAGAAGGAACTGGCTGTACTTATTTTGAAAAATCTAAAAGTAATATGTAAAAGTGATATATATAGTAAGAGGCATTTCTGTCATATTTATAATATCAGTAACAGACATCAGCACCTCTCTCTTCCTACCCTTTTATTAAACTACCTAATTTTCTTTTCTTCCCTCTCCCTTCCTACCCTTTTAAGCTACCTGTCTTTTCTTCTCTCTCCCTTCCTAACCTCTTATTAAACTACCTAACTCTCTTTTCTCCCCACTTCCTTCCTACCATGTCTGTAACATTTATAGTATCAGTAGCAGCCATCAGCCCTTCTCCCTTCTTACCAACTTATTAAATTACTACTGTCTGTCACACTTAGTATCAGCAGAGCACAACAAAATATTATTATATACTTAACTCTAGGCTCTAGCTGGGCACAACTTGGGGTACGACTCCTGAGTAGGCCTATCAGAGTACAAAAATAATGTTTCTCTTAACAAAGTACCATAATCTTAATGCACAACGATCATTAAAACTTAAAAGTATTTCTTTTGAGCTTTTTGGTCTGCAAACTTATTAACCAAAACATTGAAATCAAGAGATCTAGCAACATCATGTTTAATAGAGATGATTAAAGACAGCCTGTCATCTGACATTGTTGACCACAGAAGGTTTTTTTTATTATTTTCATTCTACAGGGTGTCCCTAAAGTCTGCACACATAGGCAAAATGCATATTTTCAATAAAAAAAATTTAAACAACATTTTATTTAATTGAAATATTAATAAATAACATCTTCAATGTGTTTTCCACCATTTGTGATGCAAAGTTCAATGCGCTTTGTGAGATTCACATGAACCCGATGCATTAACTCCACATTTCCATCAATTTAAGCACATTCATTTATGATGCGTTCCCTCAGGCGTCGTGTATCTTTAATTTTCATTGAGTACACCTTCTCCTTTAGCATACCCCAGAAAAAGAAGTACCAGTTCAATCCGTTCTTCTTTCGACAAACTTATATTTAATATGTAGGGCAAAAAAAATATAGTTAGTTATAAATAGTGATATTTCCTATGTGTCCAGACTTTAGGGACACCCTGTACTAAAGATTCTCTCCGCACTTGCAACAGTAACCGGAGTTGTTAGCATAACTCTCAACAGTGTTTGGGCATATCTCCCCCTGAAGATCATTACTATGTATGTTAAGAAATCTTTAGCAGTAACAAGAGTGTTTTCCCTACTGACAACAGTGATGAAATGTCTCAACTCTATTTCCAGTTCAGATGCATCAATGTCTGTCTATTATTTCCTCATAGCAACTGGTCATACACTAAACGATTTGTTCATTTTAAATAAAATGTCTCACTTGGACTATTTGTAAAAGTTACCTGATAGATTAATGCATTTATTACAGACAGAGTGAAAAACAGCTATATTTTCTTAAACGATTGTATAAATGTCATCTCTGAGGAGGCTTTGGTTTATTTAAGTATCCTTTTCAAAATATTGCATTGAGTCACCTCCCTTATATGTTTTTCCTAATAAATTATATTGCATTTTGGAAGCTATTTTTTGTTTTATTTCTGATGCAATGATTATTTATTTTTGTTTCGGACGTTTTAACAGGGATTAACTAGTTGTTATAATATAATTCAATATTTGTGACCAAGAAGACTTAATTTTTAAAACAAAATAAATAATTAAAAAAAGGACGGACCTAACTACTTTGGATTTGAAAAGTCTTTCATCAGAAATACGAATAAAAATAGCATCCGACATTTAATATAATTTATTTCATGTAACTTAATGCGATATTTTGAAAAGGATACTAAAGTAAGTAAGTCAAAGCCATTGTTTACGTTGCTTCGTCCTCTACTTCATTACAATACAATGGGTAGAGTTTGCTGTTGTCATGTTAACAAATGTTGTTGCAAAAAACCTCATATACTATTAGAGGTCAGAATTATTTCTCCTTGTCATGATAACGTGAATTTGAGATCTGAATACAATGTTCTCATTAAAGAGCAACCGGCTGTCCAGAAACTTGTAGTATTAAAAAGGGAAGTAAATCCTGTTACAAATTATTTCCCTTGAATTTTGACATGGGAGAGCGGGGCTAGTTGTTACGATTTTATTATTTTTACACCCCCATAAAAAACTACAAACGGTAACTTAAAGAAATTTCTGCTGTGAAAAGTTCATTACGTTCATTTTCATAAACACGAAACAGAAAAATGATACATTGCTTCATTCTCGATATATAACAGAAATTATCGTTCAAGGTAACTGTATACAACTTGCCTCATATGTGGGCATGTTGTTACATGGCATGAGGTAAGTTGTTACTAATAAAGAAAATAACGAATTCCTTAGGAGACTACTTACTTAGGGCTACTTACAATTTCACTATTTTTGCTACCCATTCAGAAGCTTCACAAAATAACTTAAAAACAATTTCTTCTGTTAAAAGTTTATAATGTTTATTGTAAACATTGAACAAAAAAATCAACTCTCATTCATAGAGGTAGGCCCAATAAATCTTTACAGTTAATACACTTCAGCCATTTCTCCCCTTGGACAGAGTTTGACCAGTTTTCACTGCATGCAACCCACCAACAATCTTTTGTAGCCTTTCTCTTTCTCCCATTTCCTGCAGACTTCTGAAACTATTTAATGTCCAGGTTCCTTTGGCAGGTTTTGCTCTTTTTTTTTGGTCTTTTGTAATTTCATCTTCTCATGTGTGCCAGTTAGTATAGCTGTGTGGCGTTTTTCTTGCTACCACGTTCCATCTTTCTTGGACTAGCCTTTCTAAACGATTGCAATACCTCAGGGTTTTTGATTACACCTGTTGCTTTTTGTCCAATCATATTTTATGAAGGACAAGTTGTTACAAGGTGTAACAACTAGCCCCAACCCGACAATTTTATTTCCCGATGTAATATAGGCCATAAAATCGAATTCTTGGAAAACAAAATCTACACACAAGTTAAGCATAAAGACAGCCGTTTCAGATAATCAAGTGAGTTTTATTGAGCTGTGGTTTCTACAAGGTCTATAATATTTACTCAAGTTGTTCAAAATCGTTTTTTTGGTTTAGTTTTGGTGAGCATTGTCCGATGTGGCTTTCATCCTCTCACAATATGGTCGATGTTGATGCCTGACCACAACGAGAAGCTGAGCGCAATCTGTCATCACTTATTGAAACTAATGACAATGTATCAACTTGCCCCTGTATACAACTAGCCCCGCCCTCACCTATTATCAGAGACAATGACTGACTGAAACGACCGCAAAAATACAAAACAAAACTTGATAAAACCCTTTATCAACAGGTCTGGTTAGTCACTCAATAGAAACCGACATGTGATCAACTTCTTTTGGCAGCATGCCGTGTTGGGGTGATCAATTAAAAAATTGGGAAAAGGGGTGATCAATGAATAAGTTACTTCTCTCGCCTTTTGTTTGGCAGTGATCACTAAAAAGTCTGAATTTTCAAAAACAATGCTGCTGGAAACAAACTAAGAGACCAATTTAGCATAAACTTACATTGCAAATTGAAACCTCCACTAAAAATCTATTTCGGGTGGAAATTTAAAAACAAATAAAAACACTTCTTCCTAGACATAATAAGGAGTAAAGCTCCATGGGTGTGGCATGTACACATAATACATACATACATAGCCAACCAGCCAGACAGACAGCCAGACCAACTTGAAAACTGAAGAAACAAAATGTTGACAGTTTTGAAAAATGAACTTATCCGTTATGGCTTGATATTCATGATTTGGGGCCATTGGCATATTGGAACTCTTTGATTAAGGTGGGGGGGGGGGGGGGGCAAAGGGCTTGATTTGCCCAAAATTTTACACAGTCTTGCCCGAATTATACTTCCCCACCCCCTGTCTTGCTGATTTGTAAGCCTATGTTTGGGTCCTACATTGTCAAGATTTATAATTTGTGATGACATATAATTACTGAGTGATATGCAGTGTTACTTAAACTATTTCAGTGTCATTCATCCCCAAGTCTTTATTACAAAAATGTCAAAATCAATGCCCATCCCATGGTATCAACATTGTCATGTGCCACAGCTGAATTTTCAATAGGAAGATTAAGAAAATAATAATCTTACCCCTTCCTCTCCAATATCTAATTTTTCTGGTCATTTAAATTCTTAGTCTGATTTTGTGGCCATTTTATCTGAGACTATAAATCAGTACTTCTTAACCTATTTCAGTGTCATTCGCCCTCAAGTCGTTATCACAAAATCTCATTCACCCGCAACTAAATTTCCTTATGTTTTTGATCCTTTTCCTTTTATTCTCCTTTGTGTATAATTTTTATTCATTTTGTATCATGAGCAAAAAGCATAAATTAACTTATTTCTTAAGTGTTTATTTTATTTATGTCCTAAAAATAATATAAAAATAACACAGAAAAATTATAATTTTTCTAGCTTACATCTTTTCTCATTGTGTGTGTTTACCAAAGATTTACTTTTTTAAGTTTGGAAAAAATATAAATCTCTGAATAAATTGAGTCATTCACCCTTCATGTTTCATTTACCTTTGTAGTTTCATTCACCCCCAAAATAATGTTATTCCCCCTTGGGTGAATCATTCACCAGCTAGAGAAGCACTGCTTTATTACCAGATTTGGTACTCTAGTAATAGTGGGGTCCAATGTGCAATATGCATAAAAGACTAAAAGTTATTCTCCTTACAAGATTTCTTTTTTAATTTGAGAGTTTGGACATTCACAAATAAATCCCTGATGAAACACACAATCATTTTATTAAAAAACTAAAAACTAAAATTTAATAACAATAATTTGACACACAATTTTATACAAAGTTATTTAATAGTTTACATTATTACAAAAGTTTGATTATAAATTTCTCATCAGTGAAGAGAGAATTGATTATTAAACTCTTCAGATGAAAGTTAAGATTTTAAAAGGCACATTTGCTGATGTGGAACAAATCAACCAAGTGATTTAATTAATTAAATAACATATTTATTTTTTGTTAATGACAAAAAATTTATGTAAAATGAATGGTCAACAAGAAGTGATAACTAAACCTCTACCGAAATAGAATTCATTAAATGAGTTGTGTGTATGTGTGTGGTGGGGCAAATATGGTCTGTAGTAGACTTGGAAAAAAATTATTTAAAATATCTAAGTAAATAGATAATAATTTTAAAAACAAATAAAGTTAAATACTATTTGTGTAATTAGTTGATTCTTTTCAAATGATTGTAAATTTTCTAAAACTATAACTGTAAAACTGACACAAGTTTGTTAACTCTCGAATTATTGTTATTATTTTACAATAAAAACATAATCTTTTTAATTTTCTGTAATAGCTATGTTCGCTTTATGATAAATGCTTTGTATTTATGAATTTAAACATTTAAACATTTTAAAAATAAACTAGCTAAACATTTTATTGTTTCTGGCATGTTAGAGAATTGTTTATGCGAACCAAGGGAAGTAACTCTTACATCTGCTGAATTTTATCAAAATAGTTACAAGTTAGCAGAAATACCCGGCCTAGACCTGGTTTATAAATAGCTAAAATAAATACAATCGCATGAGTTCACTATACTTTGTATCAATTGCTTTAAAAAGATGCTGAAATTCCTGGTCCGGGAATGTTGATTTTATTAGAATTGTTGTTTCTTATCTATTAAGGAAATAGATCTATTTTACCGTAATAAAAAATGTGTAAAAACATAAGCATAAATAAACAAATATAGGACCTAAAATGAAATTCTTACAACTTTTTAAAATTTTCTGGGTTTTTTCTTTAAAATACTAATATACATAATTACGGTATGTGAATTCTTTTTAATCGAGACCTATTTTTCAAAGTCAATTGCAGAGTTTTTTCTTATTCCCAAAAAACAAGTCTGGTTAGTCACTCAATAGAAATCGTCATGTGATGAATATCTTTTGGCAGCATGATTTCCCAAAAAATTGGAAAAAGGGGTGATCAATGAATAAATTACTTCTCTCGTCTTTTGTTGTGGGGGTGATCACTAAAAAAGTCTGAATTAAAAAAAAACAAGTGTGAACGCTGCTGGACACAAACTAATGGACCAATTGAGCATAAACTTACATTGTAAATTGAACCCCCCACTAAAAACCTATTTTGGGAGGGAATTTTCAAAAAACAAAAAAACTGTTTGTTCTAGACATAATAGCATTAGTATCATGTCTGGCACACATTCATCAAAGAAGCTAAGATGAAAACATCAATTCATAAATAGGATTGATTCAAGCAGGGCCTACGAGAGGAATTTGATGTGGAGCAAAGCTGCCCCACCCACCCCACACACACACTCTACACAAACACCTTCGTCCTTTAGCCATCATGTTTTCAACAGCTATAATCCTCAAATGGTTCTTCGGATGATTGAACTCCTTCTTGTTATTTGCGTTGTAAACACAACGTTTCGGCCAATCCATTCTTCAGCATTCTTCAGGTGTAAAATCCGAGTGTGATGGGTTAAACAGAAGTTATGTTTAAAGGGGGGTAGCCCTTATAGCGCATGGATAAATCTGCTATGGCTGACCACATCTGAACAGAGAACAGCGAGCATCTTCCTCTTTGGGAGGAAGTCCAGATTATTGACAGAGAACGATGTTGGAAGCAGAGAAAAATCAAAGAGGCAGCTCACATCAAAATGTCGACTAAGCTATAGTGCTTTTAGTACACCATACTCTATTCCCTCGTCGGTGATTGATAGAGTCAACCTATTTTATTAATGGACATATTGTATTGACTTGTAAGTTTTGATGTACAGCTCTACCCAAGAGATTCTTGGACCCACCCTTGGCACTCTGGGCCCTGATACAATGCAACGGCTGCAACCCCCTCTCCCATAGGTTATTAGCAACCATCAACCAATTAGAGAAATATATTGAGTCACATGACCAGTTGGAGTTCAATCAATGGACAGACAGCAGTGAACCAATAGTTTTGGCAGCTTTATCTTCCTGGAGACAGGCTATAAAACTAAGAGTACAATGTTCCCCAAATGCGCACTGATCAGCCGGAAATGGGAGGTGGTCATCCTCATTTTGAGCAGCAATGAAATGACACTATCTAAAACTATGTAACATTTAGTTCATTTCTCTTTTTTTCCCCCACACGAATAAACATACAATTGTGCAATGATCAATTTTTCTTATTTTATACCCTGCCTGGAGGTGAAGAGTTGTTTGCATTGATTTCAGTTCTGAAGGAGAGAGTGAAAACAGTAGACAAGCAATTATCTTTGGATTAACCTTATTGAAGCGCATGCTTTATAACATGCGTTTTTTAATATGATTTATAAACCAGGCATTGATAAGAATGAGCTATGACTTTTATAGTAATAAATTTATAACAAATTTGTATCTGGGACTATTTTGAATTCATGTCTATAGCATTTTTTATTTTATTTCTATAGTATTACATTTAGACTGCATTTCTAAAATAAATCTGTGAATAATTCAAAATAGAAATCTATAGCAATGTATTTCAATGATTAACTGCTTTGCAGTCTTTTTAAAAAAAAAAAAATCTTTTCTAGAATGTATATTGTGAATACGTTATAACGTAAGAGTTAGGGTCCAAGAAAGCGATCACATTATAACCGAGCTGCAGTAACTGTGGAGTGGTTATAAACGATATTCAAGGGCGGCCGATAGATGAAAGACGGTAAACATTGTCTATCGTATAGAACCTAAGTGAGATTTGAACAGATAAACAAAGGCATTCTTTACTGTTTTATAGCTACAATATATTACAAAGTCGACCAAATTTCAGTATTTAAAAACAAAATATTAACATATTTACATCAATGATTTAACACTTTCAATTCACTACATTGTATCTGAGGGGGGAAGGGAAAAAAGATAATATACAAATTTTGTTCATTGACTACTGAAATCTTTTTGTCTAATCCATTAAATTTTACAGTTGGTTTGGTTTAGTCAAATATATTTCTTAGTGGGGATGGTCAGGAGTTGTATCACCTTTGTCATCAAATGTGCTTAGGGTGTAGTAAAATAGCGCTTGGTCCGAAATATCATCCTTACAGGTTCAAAGGGAAAGTCTGCTTTTATTTGCGTTTTTCTGGACGAGTGGGCGATAATATAGGTAAAAATGTTGGGGTCCACTAACTACTTACCTAAGACTGTGAACCGCATTATAATGAACCACATTATATCGTGGAATGCCTGCAATTTGTTTTTCTCTTGTAAATTATTACCAAAGTAATTTTATATTTCATTGCATTCATGTGAATATCTACATGATTGTCTGAATGTTTTCTTTTTTTTGTCTGGTGTTGGCTATGTTTTTTTTATCTATTTCGTAGAAAATAATTTTCATTGGATGATAAAGTTAATCTTTATTATAATTTGCAGGGTAATGGGAACACACGGACACAAAATAACTGTTCTGGTCTGTGTATGTGTATGTGTGTTCATTCACTGGCAGCTGATAATATAACTTCAACTACTACTACTGTGGCTACTGTTGCTGATGGGTCAATTTTGCTTTTTACTCAATATGAATACAAGAATTTTAGTTAACAATACCTTGCGTTAAACCTTTCAAATTACTGTGTAAACATTCTGACACAGTACACAGTTTTAGGCAAAGCAACGGGGGGAGGGGGAGGTCCAAATTGAAAAGAAAACTTTTTGAGCATAAATAAATACGTGAAAAAGTAAACAAATTTTAAACATCAGGGTTCTTAAGGTAAATTTATGATTATTTGGGTTTTGTAAAAAAGTTTTTACAAAAATTTCTTTAACTAGATATCTAAAAATGATTTTTAATTGTGCTTTGAGCAGGTAGGACTCCCTGGACCCCCCCCCCCTCCCGGGGCATTTACTAGTTTCAATAATGAAACATTTGCAAAGCATTCCCACCATTAATCAATTTCAATGCAGTCTTTTTATAAACCATTTTTACTGCAATGTTTCCAAGAATAACAAGAAAGAGCCTTAAGTAAAAACTTGCAGAGATCTGATCTTTTTTTTTACTTTGTAGCTATTTTTCACTTTGCTCATCTGTTTTGACTCAGAAGCGGCGCGTGGGTCCCATAGACTCTGCAAATATATCTGAGGAACCCTGAAATATCTAAAAAAAATAATCTAAAAAAAATCTAAAAAATAATGTAAAGAAAATGAAATCAAATGATGGATAATTTTATATCCGACAGAAATATGATAATTATAATGACATTTATTAGTTGAGAACCTATATTTGCGTGATTTGTGTGAGTGACTATTAAATGAGAACCCTAAATCGTAAATGTGAATAAAGAAATGAACTCTGTGCAGGGATCGAACCCGCGTCCACCCTGGAAGCAACCTTATATGTAGGTTCTGCTCTACTGAGCTAATGAAGATCTCATGGTAGGCGGGAGTCTTTTAATCCAACACTTTGTTGGCTTCTCTATTCTCAGGTTTGTATTTTAGGCACGAATATAATGTGGTTCTCGATG
>VCCN01000334.1:874944-885258 GCA_006491835.1 Architeuthis dux | reverse complement strand
AGTAGAAACTTGAAATTTTGCACACACACTCCACTCAATAAATAAGGAAAACTTTCTTTTGTTTTTTGAAAATGCCTCCCCATAATAGGTTTGTAGTGGGGGTTCAATATGCAGTGTCTTTAGGGGGGGTTCAATATGCAATGTTTTTAGAGGGGGTTCCTTTGCAATGTAAATTCATGCTAAATTGTTCCCTATGTTTGTGCCCACTTGTTTTTTGAAAATTCAGACCTTTTTTAGCGATCACAGCCCAACAAAAGGCTAGAGAAGTAACTTATTCATTGATCACCCCATTTTCCAACTTTTTAATTGATCACCCCTCAACACAGCATATATAGGTGGCATTGATTCATAATTTCCCTTGGAATGCTAATTTAGATAATCCACACTGATCAATAGTATAAAAGCTAGGGCCTGTGTCGTCGAAAATAATGACAGTTTTATTAATTATAGAGGATTAATCCTATATAGTTTTACTTTTCAACAAACAAAATAATCTCTTTTAAAATGTCTTGCCTGTCCCCTTTCCACCTTTTTAGATTGGGTGGGTTGGGGGTTGTCATGCAGTGGTGACTGGCTGGAGAGAGGGAAGGACGCAAGGAAGTAGAATGTGGCGAAATTTAAACTCTCTTTTCTCTGTGACAAACCAAGCAACCAACTAACACACACTATGTATTATATAAGTTAGATGAACTGATAAAATTAATGATAGAAAAGTGAATAAAAAATAAGCCTCAAGTCTTAACTTGCATATTATTAATGTTAGCAATTTGCATGTTGTGTTATATTCAATTTAGTTAGTGAGCTATGTTGTTTGTGTAGTACTTATCACTTACCTGACAATAAAAAACCCAGATGAGCTAAAAAAAACCTAGATCATAGAAGAACTACCAAGTAAATAATTTAAGCGTGTATAATGCGATAAAAACTAAACTAATCATTAATTTAATACTTACATTGCAATATACGCAGTACTATTTCAATTCTGTGGTCCGTTTTTGGAATGTTGCTTATGTCACAGAAACGTGGTACTACTAACACCAAAAGTAAGCACATGAATTCTCTCCCCATTGTTATAGATTTCTTTCTTTTATGAATTCTCTTCCCTTGTTATGAATTTATTTATTTTTATTTTTTCAGCTGCCGAATTTACAAAAATTCACAAGCAAACACTCTTTAAAAAAACTTTATATTTCTTAATTTCTATATCTTTTACCTACATACTTTTCAATTTCAAAATAGTCACTTTATGCCATGCATATTCAGTTTAACTAACCTTGCATTTTGATAGGAAAAATATTTTTATTTGACATTTTATTTTAAAACAAACATTACATTTCTATTTATGTCTGGTGTGCATAAAAACATTACTTTGAATAAATTTACATTAAAGAGTTGCTTCCCTTACAAAAAAAGTTGACCCCTCAGCACTGAATATCTACATTAATTCTGACCTACCAAGTCTCCCGCATTTCGTGGGAGGCTCCCTCATTTTGATGCCAAGAGCTGTCTCCCACCCGCATGTAATGAATTTGTATAAATCTACCGCATTGAAAAAATATGCCTGTAAACCTTTTCTTCCCTCCTATTTGCAGACCTACCAAGTTTCCCGCATTTTGTTGATTATCTTTGTTTAAAATTATGTTAAGATAGTTTGTCAATACACTGAAATAGCTGTTTTAGAGCTTCTAGAATTGAAAATTTTCTTAGCCCCCAATAACCCAAATTAATTGTAGTTATTTACCCCAGGTGCATATCACAAATTCTACCCAAACATTCTTTTTGAAATCTCCCTCCTGAGAATTTCTAAACCTTGGCAGGTCTGTTAATCCCCCTTAATGGAATGCCTCCATTTTTAGGGACTCCCGCTTAAGAAACTTTCGCCTTAACACAAACATCAACAAAGTGAATACACATACTTTCATTTTTTGAGGTAGATGCGCACAGACACCCAGATAAAAACCCTGATTTTTATGGAATTATGTAAATAAAAACCCAGAAACCCAGCATGGCATTGAAAAACCCAGATGTGGGTGGCAAAACCCAGCAGTGCCAATACTGGTACTTATAAGGCCTTCAACATCCACAAGACAAGTATCAGCTCTCATAAGGAAAATATATTAAGCAAGAAGGGCCCAGCTTCCACCCAGATCTGCTTTGTTGGGGTAGAATTTATGATATACACCTGGGGTAAATAGCTACAATTAATTTGGGTTATAAAAACCTTTTTTTCAGTCAAATCAGTTTTTTAAATTGTTTTTTTTGTATGTGAATTTTTGAATTCATTCTTGTTTTTCAAAGGCATGAATCCTAAACAAATGTCAATCAAACAGGTCTAATTAGTCACTCAATAGAAACCGTCATGTGACCAATGTCTTTTGGCAGCATGCTGTGTTGGGGGGTGATCAATTAAAAAAAGGGGTGATCAATGAATAAGTTACTTCTCTTGCCTTTTGTTGCATCACTAAAAAGTCTGAATTTTCAAAAGAACAAGCAATTTTTGAAGAATATATTACAGGAGTCCCTCGATATAGCATATAATTACATTGTGTTTCACACATAGTTTCTTTTATTTTGTGATAAAAACCACACTTTCGTTCGTGAACTTGTTTGGCACTTGTAATTGACTTTTGATTATCAGCAGTTCAGTTATAACACGGTTGTCTTTCTTGGACCCCAACACCCGCATTATACAGGGGGACTACTGTACTACTTCTTTCAATAGATAATGTTTTACATTACCATTTCATTTTGTTAATGGATGAATCAGGTGATTTACGATGATACTCAACTTTTACTATAAACAGCTTTAATACTGACTGTGAAGAAATGAAAACGAATTCAATTACCACTAACATTCCAAGGGAAATTATGAATCACCACCACCCATATATGCTTCTTTTTACCTTGTATATTAAGCAGTCATAGTGGTAAAATTTAAAAAATGCTCCCAGTATGGTTTGAACCTTGAATTCATTAGAGAAAGAGGTGATCAATGAATAAGTTACTTCTCTCGCCTTTTGTTGGGCAGTGATCACTAAAAAAAAGTCTGAGTTTTCAAAAAACAAGTGTGAATGCTGTCGGACACAAACTAAGGGACCAATTTAGCATTAACTGACATTGCAAACTGAGACCCCCACTAAAACCCTATTACAGTGAATGCTGTCGGACACAAACAAGTGATCAATTTAGGATAAACTTACAATGCAAATTGAACCCCGCACTAAAAAGCTATTATAGGAGGAATTTTCAAAAAACAAAAAAAAACGTTTTCCCTACTCATTGAGGGGAGTGTGTGTGCAAAATTTCAAGTTTCTACTACAAACGGTTAGGGCTGGGCAAAGTCCAGATACATAGATATATAGATACATATAAATGTCAGAACACATGAATAACCTAAATCCAGCAACAGTGTTTAAACTGGTCTGTTTTGGGTAGTGGTAATTAATTAATGGAACCAGTCGAAATGCCACATTTTATAATTGTCCTTATTACTATTTAGATACATAAATATATAGATCTTCATAACATTGTTTCATTAGGTTAAAGTTATGGTTGTTTAAATGTAAAGTGAGAATATAATTATTGAATATTTACGTTTCACACGGTCAGTGGTATTGGGAGCTGAAACATCAATATGGACTGCAGTTATTAAAAGAGCTGTTACCAATGCATTGTTCTTTTGTGGGTAACAATTGCTCAAAGTAAGATAAGAAGGTTGGTATAGCAACTTGGAGTTCAATATTCCATGGTTGGTGTATATAACAACTTTCTTGCAGGGCTGGCCCTAGGGTTCCTGGCTCCCTGGGCAAGCTGAATTTCGGCGCCCTTTAAAGTGATACTATAGTGAAAAAACTAAATATATAGGAGTAAAAACTCATGAGAATTTCTTTTGCCAATTGTTTCTCTTAGTTTCATCACAACAGAAAGTAGTTCACTGTCAGATATTTCTGAATAATCTGACTTCACATTTTCTTGTTTTGACTGTTTTTATTCTGGTTAAATTATTCCTTTTTCCATTTGTATTTGCATTTGGAAAGTCCTATGGTGTTGGCGCCATGTGCGACTGCCCGTGTTGTTGCCAGTACCTTGGGCCGGCCCTACCTTTCTTGAGGTGGGATAAACTTTATCCTTTTGGAGGATTTAAAAATCCAGAATCAATATAAAATGGCTGAAATAATGCTGGTTTATTAATGGCTGAAATAATGCTGGGTTATTAATGGCTGAAATAATGCCAGTTTATTAATGGCTGAAATAATGCTGGTTTATTAATGGCTGAAATAATGCTGGTTTATTAATGGCTGAAATAATGCCAGTTTATTAATGGCTGAAAAAATGCTGGTTTATTAATGGCTGAAATAATGCCAGTTTATCAATGGCTGAAATAATGCCGGTTTATTAATGGCTGAAATAATGTCAGTTTATTAATGGTTAAAATAATGCCAGTTTATTAACTAAACACACTTGTATCATAGCCAGGGCCAGTGCTACCATCAGGTCAACTAGGCAGCCACTTAGGGTGCAGGCCACAGGGTGGTGCAGTACTGACCTTTGAGGGTCACAGTTTTATACAAATAAACATAAAAATAGGTAATTTTTTATAAAGAGGCAGTGAAATGTTTTTTTACATCATAGAGAACTAGCATTCCAAGAGAAATTATGAATCATTGCCACCCATATATGCTGTGTTGGGGGTGATCAATTAAAAAGTTGGTCTGTGATCATAAAAAAAGGTCTGAATTTCAAAAAACAAGCGGGCACAAACTAGTGACCAATTTAGTATAAGCTTACATTGAAAATAGAACCCCCCACTAAAACCCTATTTTGGAGGGGAATTTTCAAAAAACAAAAAAACACATTTTGCCTACTCATCAAGGGCAGTGTGTGTACAGAATTTCAAGTTTCTACTATGAACAGTTTGGGCTGGGCGAAGTCCGGATACATAGATAGATCGATACATAGATACATATAAATGTGTGAACACATGAATAACCTAAACCTTTGGTAACAGTGATTAATAATGCTAAAAGTGAAAGAATCCTTATCAGCAATGCTGTCTACCTAAGAAGTTAGACTAATTTTAAAGTATGATTTCAAATTAGGACATAATACTGTCTACCTAAGAAGTTAGACTAATTTTAAAGTATGATTTCAAATTAGGACATAATGCTGCTCAAGCTGCTGATAATGTCAACAAAACATTTGGAGTGAACATTTCTATAGTGTGAACTGTTGAGTGTTGGTTCAATAGGTTTAGGTCTGGAAATATAGATGCCAATAATAAACCTTGAAAGAAGTCTAAACCTGTTCTTAATAATGGTGAATTATCGACAGCAGTGGCCAACGATAAATGAACAATGGTTCAAGCACTTTCTAGAGACTGTAGGACTTCGACAAGGACCATATCACATCATCTCAAGCCAATAGGAAAGGTTAAAAAGTTGGAATAATGGGTCCTACATGAACTGAATGACAATTCCAGCATCTCTCAGCTGACTGTGTCTAAGCTAAGAGAACTGGGATATGAAATCTTGCAGCATCTTCTATATTTAGCAGACGTTTCTCCTACGGATTATCATCTTTTCAAGCATTTTGAACTTCATATCTATGGTATACAGTTAAATAATAGGGAAGCCATAATTCATTGTTTCACTAAAATTGTGACCACTAAACCTAAATAATTTTATAAAGATGGCATATTATCATTAGAGCATCATTGGAAAAAGGTTATTCCTTCAAATGGGTCACATTTTAATGAAATATCTACTATTTTTTGTTGTTTATATCATACTTCATCTTACAAATCAAGAAACAACATAGTATTGCATCCTCATCTCATTCTACTGTCCTGAATCTGTTTTTGAGCAAAGTCCAGTATCACATCCATGTAAGTTCCTCATCTTCCCATCAGACTAAGATAATATAATGAGCTCATTATTTATCTCGACAAATTATGTTGGAAGAGGTATATGTATTCAGTCATGTCTGTCTGTCTGTCCGTCCGTTTGCCCACAAAATATCTCCAAAAGTTCTCAATGACATTTTGTGGAAGGGTGGGTCACATGCTAAGAAATAATTGATCAAGTTATAGCTTATCCAGGATCTTAGTTTAGACACAGTTGGCTGAGAGACGTAGGGCCTGGAATTGTCGTGGCGCATTTCATCCAGGTATTTTCTTTTCGATTGAGAGATATTTTTTCATATATTAAGACAATAGTATGTATGGAAAATTGAAACTTACACAGTTACCTCCCCTGCATCGTAGCTATATATGAAGTGATCTTCATTCAGTTTTTAGTTAGTGTATGGTATTGGCAGAGGTATGTGTGCTTTCTAGTTATATCTGCTAACAGAAAAAAGAAATAGAAGTACAAGAGTGTAACTGTATACTATAAATAGTCAAATTAGAGTTTAGCAATTTATGTCAGTCCAGCAATTTAAATTGCCACGTTAACACTGACTGAAAATCATGTATAGATGGTACACTGTAACCTCTTACAGTAAGATTGGGAAACTAGGGATTTTGTGAAATTTGTGTCAAACTAAACTAAACTTAGTAAATACCAAGTATATTCTGCTTCAGTATTTGCAGTGTATACAATACAGCTTGGTTTGACACAAGGCCACAATCTTGCTGCACCAGATATAAAATCAAAAAATCAAACCTTTTTCATTAGAGTGTGACATGACATATCATTTGTAGTATAGCGTTTCACCATTACCTAACTAATTAATAACTGAACATTTTAGTAATTTCATGAAATCCTCACTGGGTGCCCCACTATTGTGACCTTGTGTCAAACTAAGCTAAACTTTGTAAATATCAAGTATATTCTGCTTCAGTATTTACAGTGTATATACAGTCATGGCCACAGTAGTGGGGCACCCAGTGAAGATCAAACTCATTAAACTCAGTTATGGTCAGTTTCACAACCTTGTTAACCATTACTACACTTATTGTGAAACTAGGGATTTCATGAAATTGCTGAAATGTTCAAGGATTTCACATTATCCTTAGGGATTTCACGAATCACTAGGGATTTCACAAAAATCACTAGTTACCAGGCTTTTGAAGGGCCTGCCTACTCAACATGCTCACGAACCCCAGGTTTTTGAAAGGTCTGCTAATGAACACCCAGTAATATCCTTGTGGACCGTCGGGTCTGCAGACTTCAGGTTAGGAACCACTGCACTAAATGTTGGAGGTGGGGGGGGGGGGGGTTGCTCAAGGAGCCAAGCACCCTGGGCCCAAAAATGTTCAACTCTACTCCTGAAATATGATCAACCTTTTATTTTAATAAATTGATTAAATTGAAATTAAATTCATTCTTCCAAGCAAAAGGTTCAAAGGACAGAAGTTTAAAAAAGAAAAGGAAGAAAGAAAGAAGAGAAAAAGGAGAGGAAAAGAAAAGGAAAATTAAAGAAAGCGAAATAAATAGATGACCTTTGTTAATTGGTCACAGGTTTTTTTAATGCACTTTATCTAGTGTGGCCAATTTTATTTTTAAGTTTACATCTAAAATTGAGTAAAAAAACACCTAAAAACATCTAGATTCTCCTGATATATATCTAAAATCTAGGAAATATATTACATATTATTAATAAATTATTAAATGTGACTTTAATCTTCAAAAATATATTTTATTAAAATATCCCTTAATACTTATTCTTTTGAAAATATTACTCATTTTATTACACAAAATAAAATAGAAATATTACTTATTTTATAAAAAAAATCATCTAAATGATAATTTCTGACATCTAGATCTAGATGAAAAACGTCTAGATCTAGATGAAAAACATCTAAATTGGCAACACTGACTGTATTGGCTATTAGGTCGAACGTGCCGCACGTTGCTATGAGAATCTGTGCATGTTTCGGTTGATCGGTAGAACGCTTCGGACAGCAACAGACTCTTGCTTATTATTTCTTACTACCCGTGAGGTCACTGCTTTATTTCTGTGATGTCCCCATTTTTCTCTCCGTTTTTAATCGGGGTTTGTATATATTTGGGATTTATTTACATTCACACCTAAACAGCAGTGATAAATGTGTATCTTCTGTGATCTTTGCAAGGTATATATACCGCTTTTGATATTATTATTGTGTAACTCTAAACCCCAAAACCTTTCTTTCCTTTAATTTGGGTAACACTTGATTTTTTGACTCATGTTTTTGTTGTTTCATGTTTCACAAGGAAGTGCGAGACGAAACAACTTTATTTGTTGATAAGGCGATCATGTGTCTGTTTTGTGTTTTATTTATAAATGATGAATTCAGTGGGGGGCCGGGGGGCTTAGCTCCTTCAACATTTAGAGAGATTTGATGAAAAAGGAAAATTTGTAATAAATAGACATGCACTTTCACTTAATTGGTGAAAAACAACCCCAAAGGCTGACTTATTAATGTATCGTTCATGCAATTCATGTATGTACAATTTGTACAAATATATCCTTGTCAGTCGAAAGGTGATCTAAAGCTTTGGGGGGCCCCACCTCTTATTTGGGAACCGGGGGGCGATTAGTCTTTCTTTTTTCTTCTTTTCTGGTTTATTTATAATTATGTAATTTTACATTGGGAAGATGAATAAAATACAAGTCAATATTGGAGCTGTTGACGTTGAGCGGAAAATTGCAATTTCATTGCAGTGTATATTCAAAAAGTTAGTGTCCTCAGCTGGCCGGGGCTGGGTGGGTCAGTTGTCATGTGCCTACGATTTTGAGAGGACCTACTTACACTTGTCATTACCTTTTTTTATAAATCGTTCTAGATTTTGTATTCTCTCTGTTACTTGTAAGTACATGTATCCATGCATAAATCATACTATTTAGCACCGGTTACAAAAGTACTTTTGAAATGGGGCCTAGATTTCTCATATCTAGCCTGGGTCTATTACCACCCCTGCCCGGGCCGGGTACTCGGGACACACAAAATATGTTAACATTGTCAATAACCAGTTTTACTGCAATCTTGTGCAGTATTCTTTTATCCGGTTTCATATTGTAAATTTTGTCTTTGAAAAACTCTGTTAAGATTCGATTGTTAGCGCCAGGCATTTCCCCCAGAAGAAATGTTTTTTTTCTTTCAATTTTAGGTGCTTTCAATCCATTAGACTCTGCAATCATCCGGAAATTTGTTAGTTTTTTTTAGAAAACGTAACTATTGCTAAACTAAATTAATTGGGCACTTACTTTCCGTGATTTTTACGGAAGTACAGACTGAAGTACCGTCCTGCTATTTTACAAACATAAACTAAGGAAATTACCCCCAAAATGTGTTCAGCCCCAGTTTTATTGTAATCTTGTGCAGTTATTTTTTTTCGTGTTTGTTTCATATTGTGAATGTTGCCTTTAAAAGATTCCTAACACTACCGAATCTGTTTTAAAAGAAAATATTAAAAAAAAATCTTATAAAAAAGGTACTTAGGTTGAGTTTAGTATCCTGAACACAACGATACCCCAAATATTGTCTATTTCGGATTATGGGAGCAAATACAGGATATTTACCTCAATTGACGTTGAGTGAGTGTGTAAAGTGATTCGTATTGATTTTTAAAAAAAGTTAAATCTTGGTGTTTAAGCATTTATGGAGTGCACAGAGTACATGGACATGAAAATGAAATGTTATTGTGCTTTTTCTAAGGCATTTGTCAGTTTAAAAGTCATTGAAAGCAAATATCAGAAGTTCATACGGACGTTTTCATGAAAATGGAAAATACAGAAGAATTTCTGGAATCTAATATAATAAAATAACTTGACTCTTTTCATTTTCGAAGATTCACATATACAGTTAACAAATCATCTGCAATCCTAATGTTAGAAACTTAAAATAAAAAAAATAATTGAGGTGAGAAGGTCTGGTCCCGCACGTTTCCAAATTGTTTCTGAGTTTAAAATTTCATCTGCATATTTGACATTTATTTTCTATGATTCACCAAACATTGTAAAATAAAGACAGTACGAAATGTGAAGCCCTGTAAAAAAAAACATACGTTAGTTTGTTGCTATAGTGTCACCATTAAAGTGCTTCTAATTAATTACATTGCTGCATGAACTGAAAGCACCCAGAGAGCGCATACCTCTGCCAATGCAATTCTTAGGGGAAGTAATTGTGCATGGATCCACCCCAAAATGTGATCACTTCTTCCATTGCCTAATGCCCACCATTCCACAAAATTTCATTGAGATATCACGTGGACAGACAGAGAGCCTTTGGAGATATTGTGTAGTGTGGACAGATAAATACGACGTAGGTGAGGTAACTGTGCATGGATCCGCCCCAAAATTTAACCAATTCATCACTTTACCCCCCCCCCC
>VCCN01000334.1:811522-823500 GCA_006491835.1 Architeuthis dux | reverse complement strand
TTACTCCCCTGAATTAGGTGAGGATTGTTCTTGTTGTTGTCATGGTAGAAAAAGTCAATTCCAGACTCTGACTAATTTGCCAAAAGATTATTTTACTGTATCTCATGTTTCAGTTACTGTATATACCAGCGTATAAGTCGACTTTTTAAGGATAAAGAATTTTCCCTAATGGATCATATTAGCATGTTTATACCCTATGAATTTGACAGTCTGATGGACACAATTCTGCCTTATGTTGGAGAGTCGACTGATCGGCGAATATTGGACTAAACTTTAATTAACACCTTAGTCTTGGGGTCGACTTGCTGGCATCTATGGTATGTACATTGGGTAGAGTATATAAACAATCTATGGTATGTACATTGGGTAGAGTATATAAACAATCTATGGTATGTACATTGGGTAGAGTATATAAACAAACACTACAATGGAGTTGTCAGTCATCTAATTAAACCCAACATTTCAATAAGTTTTATAAAAATAAGATTTTGACAAATAAAACTGACATCAGTGTATATTAATTTCATCAAAGTGGAAGAAAATCTGTCTTCTGTATTAATTAGAACAGATACTTATTAAATAATATGGAATTAAAACCAGTTATTATTTAACACTAGTGCACCCATGTCACCAAAAATGACAACTGTTAATTATAAGAGGATTAATTATAAATAGTTTACAATTATTTCAACAAACAAAATGATCTCGTTTAAGAAGTCTTGCCTCTCCCCTTTCCACCTTTTACATTGAGTGGGTTGGGGGTTGCCGTGTTGGTGTGCAGCCATGACTGGCTGGAGAAGGGGGAAGAAGGAAGTAAAAACGTGGGGAAATTTAAATTAAGATGTCATACTCCTCCCCTCCCTGTGACAGTCAGACCAAGCAAGCAACCAACCAACCAACCAACACACACTGTGTATTATTGTCAAACTCCAGGACAAAGTCAGAGTTGACTTTACTTTCCTATATAACAAGAACAAGAACAAGAACAATCCTCACCAAAAAAGGGGAGTAAACCGATGTGTAAAATCCCCATTCCCCTCCCATGATTTGAACTCATGATCGCTAGCCTGGTGTGTTACCAGACTGACAAATCTTAGATACCTCCAAACTTTATAGTAGATTTACTCAAGGAAGTAGAAGTAGGAGCAGGCTTGTACAAGTTAGATTTATGAATTAATAATAAGAACACTAAAGCTGTAGATAAAGTTACTAGTTTGGACTTGCTTCTTAACTAGGAGATCGGTACATACACACACAGCAGTATCTGACCAAGGTTTTGTATGAGGTGTGTAGCTGGAGTGGTTACCATAAAATGTACCTAAATCTTTTAGAAAAAGTCCAGAGACGAGCAACAAAGTTAGTATCGGAATTAAAAAGTATGAGTTATGAGGATAGGTTACAAATGTTAGGGTTAGCATCAATAGAAAATAGGAGGGATTGGGGAGACTTAATAGAAATGTTTAAGATTATGCATGGTTTAGAAGTAGTAAACCCTGATGTATTTTTTACTAGAAGGGGGTACAAGGGACTGAGGCCACACATATACGGTAGAAGCAAATAGAAGTAGATTGAATATCGGAAAATTATTTTTTAGCAATAGAGTGGTAGGACTTTGGAATAGATTACCGGAATATGTAGTGCTTTCAACAGATGTAAATGATTTTAAGAATTATGTTTATTCCAGCACCGCAAAGGTTTAAGGCCCTAAACATTGTGTGACTATGAGTGTTATGATGTGTGCTTGTAGATACAAATTGTATACTTTTTTTTTTCTCACTAAAACAAAATGTTCTTAAAAATGTTCTGTAAGTTCCAAATATAACCCCTCCTCCCCAGCATTATTCAGATATGCATTTGAAATCATGATTGATATCTTGGTTAAACCCGTAATGAATAGCCTTGTGTCAAACTAAGCTAAACTTGGTAAACATCAAGTATATTCTGCTTCAGTATTTACAGTGTATATACAGCTTAGTTTGACACAAGGCCAATGTAGTGGGACACCCAGTGTGGATTAAACTCATTACAGTAGAAATGGTCACCATCACAAGCTTATTAACCATTACTACTCTGATTGTGAAACTATGGATTTCATGAATTTGTTTATCTTATGAGGGCAAATTAGACACAAGGTCAATTTTAGTGTGGGGTCCCACACATGTACATGCAGGCAGTTCTAAAAATCTCCCTAGTACCTGCAACTAATATCACAAGGACATTAGGGCAGACTCAACATAGTCCTGGGCATGCTGAACTTTAATCTCAGGACAAATCCTGAACTCGCTGCACTAGGGTCACGGGACGAATCCCGAGCAATGTTTTTTCCGAACTACTGGTCTAAAACCCGGATGTTAAAGAACCAGATCCCTACAGATTTTACTGTAACGCAACTCTACAAAGGCAACACAACAGTCGTGATGGACTAATTGGAGTGTTCCAAAAAACTGACAAGACTAGTTGGAGGTGGTAGCTACTACTAGTACTACAAACTAAAGACCGATCACACTTGAATGTAAGTACTCACACCTGTAATAAGCAGGTGTGATTACTTAAAAATAGGTCACTTAATAGACTAAATTCGCTACTACTATATTATGTAATCTTGTTACTTTTGACACCATAATTGTTGTTGCTGCTGATAGGTATAAATATAGCTCAGTGGCAAAGTCTTAAACTCAAATAGCTAGGGTTAGACTTTAACTGATTTTAGATTGGTTAATCTCATTACAACATATCATTTAGACAGAGCCGGCAACACAGGTAGTCACCCAGGGCGCCAAGTGCTAGGGGTGCCCGTCGTGTGTCTGGGACAGTAGGGCTTTCCAAATACAAATGGAAAAATTGGGGAAAAAAAATAATTAAACAGAATAAAAATGGGTCTGGTTAATCAATCAATAGAAACCGTCATGTGAACAAAATCTTTTGGCAGCATGCCATGTTGGGGGTGATCAATGAATAAGTTACTTCTCTTGCCTTTTGTTGGGCAGTGATAACTAAAAAAGTCTGAATTTTCAGAAAACAAGCATGAATGCTTATGGACACAAACTAAGGGGTCGATTTAGCATGAACTTAAATTGCAAATTGAACCCCCCACTAAAAACCTATTTAGGGGGAGAATTTAAAAAATAACAAAAAAACGTTTTTACTAGACATAATAAAGAGTAAATGCTAAAATGTTCAGCCTTCTAGCTCCATTGGTGTGGCGGTACGCGTCATACCTACATAGCCAGCCAGACCAACTTGAAAACTGAAGAAACCTATGTTGACAGTTTTGGTTGACAGTTTCTAATAGTCAAAATAAGAAGATTCCCTGATGTGAAGTCAGATTTTTCAGGAATATCTGACAGTTAAATACTTTCTGTTGTGGTGAAACTAAGAGGAGGAAATTCTCATGACTCTTTATTCTTGTATATTTATTTTTCTCAAAGTAAAACATAAATAAATGATATAGTACTATAATTTAAAAGGGCACAGAAGTTAAGCTTGCCCGGGGCACCAGGAACCCTAGGGATGGCCCTGAATTTAGAAAAAATTGTGTTTCTTTCCAATCTTGTAAAATCTGCAATACTCAGTTTGATATAGTTTCAGTTGCAGTCTTAAAAGGTCTCTAGTGATATCTCGGAGGTCATGGAGCTTATCTGGTTTGGGATTAGTGCTGATGGTTGCTATAAATCACCTTGAGGAATAAGTCTTACTACGACTTGGGGCAAAATAAAACTCTTATGAAGTTAGTATACAAATTGCAGAAATGCATGTATCATTGTTCTCCACTTGTACCCTCATCCAGGGTGTTGCAGGGTTAAGTACACGGGCAATTGTTAGTAAGACCCACTCCTGGCTTGCCAGGCCTGTCAAAGCTTGGTTCTGTTTAAAGCACCTTGTACTCCTCAATGGTCACCCATCTACCTACTGACCAGGCCTGATGTTGCTTAACATCAGTGATCATATGATTGATTGATTCTTGATTGTTTTGTTTAACGGCATATCGACTCTGTGATTATACGAGAACTGGTATATCCAACGTGATTTGGCCATAACCCCTTAGCCTTGGGGAGAGGTTCCTCAATCCTACTCCTTGTGCTTAGTGGAGAGGCATTGAATACCATTTTTAAATTCTTTGGTATGACTCTGCAATGAGCACTCCACCACTGGCCCTCAGTGATCAATCATTTGTTTTATGAATTTGGTAAAAATAACCATCATTATTTGTGTTGCTTCTCTTGACAATTCTTATAGGATTAACTGATTGATACATGAATTTATAAGTTATTGACACAGAAGTTTATTCTACGTATATATTTTACTAAATCTATTTTTAAAATCCCTGTAATTAGAGGATACAAATTAAACAGAACATTTTTACCAGCCATGACTTATGGATGCGAAACATGGAAATTAACCAAACAAGCTGAAAACCAGCTCAGAACAGCACATAGACCCATGGAAAGAGCAATGCTAGGAATAACTCTAAGAGATAGGAAAAGATCAACATGGATCAGAGAGAGGACTAGAGTGAAAGATATTATACAACTAATTAAGCAGCAAAAGTGGAGATGGGCTGGCCACCTAGCAAGAATAGATGATAATAGATGGGGGGAAAGAAAGACTAACCGATTGGTGCCCATGGGACAGTAAACGAAGTAGTAAAAGACCAGATACAAGATGGAGGGACGAGATAGAAAAGTTTGCCGGTAAGACTTGGCAGAGGTTAGCACAAGATAGGTCATCATGGAAGGAGATGGGAAAGGCCTTTGTCCAGCAGTGGACTTATAACGGCTGATGATGATGATATATATTAAACAAAATAATTCCTAAAAACCTTTTTTTGTCTAACACTCTTCATAGAATGAAATGTCTGAAAGTGATAAAATCTAGTAGACTGTAAGAATCTGATTATATATTATAAATATATATAAATGTTCTGCTTAATATGTATCTAAATAAAAGTGAACAGTTTTTGTTTGTGGCCAGCTAATTGGTTCTTGGACCACTTGATACTGCTCCTAATTGACAGTGGAACTCTTCTGCGAATAGAATAAAAATAATGGAATTTTTTTTTTTAAATAAAAAAAAATCACTTAACGGTCAAAGGGAGGTAACTTTAGTCAGTAGTTATTTCCCTTGATATTAACATTCAAATTTTTATATGAATTTAAGAGTTATTTTAAATTTTGATTTTAGTCTTTGTGTCTGCCTTATAGCCATGACCTTTGACATGTACAGAGATGTAGGTTTTAAATCATTAGTAACTGTTCTTGCTCTTCTGACTAAAAAATGCCTAGCAGAATATTGGAAAAGCTGCATTTCCAAAAGTAATTCTTTTCAGGGCATAAAAACTGCATAAAACTACATAAAGCTGCATAAAAACATAAAAAATATTTATGCATTTTAATCAGAGCATAAAAACTGCATACGGCTGCATAAAACACCATTATCATTATTTCAGTAGAAACTTTGGAAATGAAAAAAAATCAATTCGGTGCAAGGTGGCCAAGCGGTTAACGGCATAGAGAATGGGATTGGCGAGCTGAGTTCAAACTCAGGCTGAGACAGTTTGCGCTCACTTTGCACTTGGAAAGGCATGTATCCATCTCCTCCTCCCTGCCAACATGTATTGCGCCAGCAGGGTAAGGCACATCACCCACCATGTCTTACTTCGGGATGGCCTATGTCCAACAATGGACCCTGGGAAAGGCCTATGTCTAACAATGGACCCTGAGAAAGGCCTATGTCTAACAATGGACCTTACAAAGTCTGAAAAAAATTGAGTGATTTTTTTTTTTTAAATTTCTCGAAGCTACTATTTGTTTTTGCTGGTACAAAGTCAAATGAATAGTTTATAATGACAGTATTTAATATGATGATCAACTCATTTTTCACGGCCATGTCCTGTTCTTCAAGAAGACCTCAATCTGTCTTCTTTCTTTCTAATCTTTTACTTATTCATGTGGGAAACCGTCAACCAAAACTGTCAACATAGGTTTCTTCATTTTTTAAGTTGGTCTGGCTTTCTATCTATCACACATACAGGCAATGGAGCTAGAAGGCTGGAAACTTAAACATTTAATCCTTATTATATCTAGAAAAAAGTTGTTTTCGTTTTTTGAAATCCCCCCCCCCCCAAATACAATGTATGTTTATGCTAAATTGGTCCCTTAGTTCACGCTTGTTTTTGAACATGAGAAGTAACTTATTCATTGATCACACCTTTTTTCCAATTTTTTAATCAATCATCCCTAACACTGCATGCTGCCAAAAGATGTTGGTTTCTATTGAGTGACTAACCAGACCTGTTCACTTTTATCAGTGATGGTCAATGTCTAAGTCCCAACTTACCTTCTCAGATCCTGTTTCATGTTCTAACAAATACTCAAAACTTCTCCGCACTAATTGATTAGTTCTTATCAAATCACTCGTACCCATGTCGTCAAAAATGACAACTGCTTATTATTAATTATAGAGGATTAATCATAATTAGTTTTACTTTTCAACAAACAACGTTTTAAGAAGTCTTGCCTTTCCCCTTTCCACCCTTTGAATGGGTTTTAAGAAGTCTTGCCTCACCCAATTCCACCTTTTACGTTGAGTGGGTTGGGGGTTGCCGTGCTTCTCTTTCAAGACATCTACCCTCTCCCAATTCTACTTTTTTACATTGAGTGGGTTGGGGATTGCCATGCCGGTGTGCAGCCATGGCTGGCTGGAGAGGGGGAAAGAAAGAAGTAGAATGTGGGGAAATTTAAATTAAAATGTCATACTCCCTTTTTCTTTGTGACATGCCATGTATACCAACCAAGCAACACTGAGTATTATATGTTAGATATTTTTAACTTTCTTTATCTCAAACAATCTTGTAGACAAAACTATTATAAAAACAAATCTTCTGTTGCTGCTTTTCCCTTACCTTAATGAATTTGTTTCAAGTGACTTTATATCTAAAATTGTTATCTTTTCTACATATAACAAAAAAAGCAACATCAAATATCAGATTTTCACATAGTTTTCATGTATTAACTATTAATTTCATATAAGAAAATTTAGAGTTACTTTATCTGTTACTAACAAGAGGAATAATTACTGATCATAGTTACCTCCCTTTCAACTTTAGGTAAAGTTTTTAATTTATTTTTTTATTCCATCTGACATAATAGGTTGAACAAACTTTGTTTCTACCACAGAAGAACTCTGTTGCCAATTAGAACTGGTTTGCAGCGGTTTATGACATTAGGAGTTAATTCATATGAAGATTAAATGAAAGATTGAAAGCCATTTTAGCAATTCTATTTCAACATTTTTCAAAGAATTTCGGTCTTCTTTATGACAAGTGGAGCAGTGAATTCACTCTTTGAATTAGGCTGTTTACTGTTTTCTTATCTTTATCTTATTTGAAAATAACTTTACACTTCTTAACTTCAAAGAGGTTTTTGGACAATTTAACTCCTTCAAAGGTTGACAGTATCATTACATTCCCATACTGTCTATATCTACATTTGTTTTTGTATCTAGTTATCTATTCTAGTTAGAATCTTTTGATGGCAGTGGGGTGCATATGATACATGCTCTAGTAGACAAAGCTTTCAACCACATCCTTTTACAATCTCTCTGGCTTAGGGAAGCATCTTTGTACCACTGAATTTTTAAAGTTGAGTCATTTCTTGATATTACATATTTTCCTTATGACAGGTGATATTATGTATACTATCATTTGTAATTATTTTTAGATATTACTTATATTTGTATGTCTTTTGTGCATATTTTACCAGAAATGGAAATGAAGAACAGAGTTTAATTATTCTATGAATTATTTGGACTAATATCTTCATCTTTTTTATGTGTTCTTTGGTCATATATTACTTGATGCAGCATAAAGCTGAGGCTGAAAATTACAATGACCAAAACATTTTGGTAAAAATAACAAAGGTGGGAATAATGACGATGCTTCATCTCAGAATTTCAAGCAGCAGAGTTTAAGTTCGAAATCTATTTTGAGCTAAATTTTAAAAAGCTGAAACAGAAAATAAACATTTCATTATAAATAAATTTTATTTATATTTATATTTTATTTATTTTTCAAGGGAGAGGAAATTATGTTGCACACACCAAAGCTTTCAGTTTAGTGCATCTTGTTAAAATGTAATTATCATGTACTTTAGCAAACTGCTATTTACATAATCAATATATTTATAATAGTGTGTATATCTATTGATTTCATTACTTCAGTGTGTAAAACAATGGGTCAAGTGAAGATCAGCATCTCTTATCCTCTTGGTGGTACTAATCTTCACTTGGTCTGATTGGGTGGTACTAATCTTTAGTTGGTTTCGTTTAGGCTATTTCAACATTCAAAGAGATCTTGGGGTACACTCTCGGGCAGACCCATGCAGGCCCTCTGTTTAAAATGGTGCAGACCTCATGATGTTTAAAAAAAATACTTTGCTGAGTTAGGTTAGCTTACAGCACCTGGTATTCTCCAATGGTCACCCATCTAGGTACTAACCAGGCTCGATGTTGCTTAACTTCAGTGATCTTATGAGAACCAGTGTATCCAACATGATTTGACCGTAACCCATTAGCCCCGGGGAAAGTTTCCCCAGGCATTGAGTACCATTTTAAAAGTCTTTGGTATGACTCCGCAGTGGATAGAACCACAGTGTACTGAACTAGTGATTGGTCATCCAGTCTGTAAGTTTGTAAACAGAGATAAGAAACAGTTTTGTTTGCTAATATTACTATGCTTAACTTTGCTCTTTTATTTTTTATATATAAAACTAGCAGAGTACCCATAAAAATTACAGGATTATTTACGTTAAGATAAATTGTACAAATATATACTTTAGTATAAAATGCCCTGATTTTTTTCTGTTAGTTCTAACTTAAATAAGTTAATTACATGTTATATTAATTCATATTCCAAATAACCCTCAATAATTTAAAGTTTAAAGTATTAAAAACAGCCGGATATACATTTAAAAAAAGAAATAACCACGACCAACCGTATGCATAATTTTGAAATTCAAATTTAAGAACGCTGGTGTTCAGGAACATAACAGAAAAAAATCAGGGTATATATAAGACAAGGTATAAATTTTTAAGATCCTTTCCAACCTGAAGATTCACTAATATGTGTGAAACAAATTTGTTGTGAGGACCCCATAATATTATTATATTATACAGGCTCTATTTTAATTAATATTGAGCACTATTATTATAAATACCACATCATAATAACAATAATTTATTATTATTATCACAATGAGAATATTTTAGTATAAATATATTTATTGCAAACAAAAATGCAGACCTCGAATGAAATTTATTTTCTACAACTCTTCATATTTTCTGGGTATTTTTTTGTAAATTAAAACAATAAGGCAACAGAATTGGGTAAAAAACAAAAATGAGACATCATCATCATCATTAGTAGTAGTAGTATTAGAGATATTACCAGCAGCAGTTGCTTGTGTACTTTCAGAAAACACACACAGAAGCATCTATTTTGTATCTGTGGGTTTGTAGTACTCGCTTCCTCTCTTCCTCTCTTCCTGTTTGCTTTAGTGTGACAGAAAACCAACAAACACACACAAAAAGTGACAACAGCTTTTATATAATAGTGTTTCCTTTTTTTAGATTTTGAGAAGTCAAGTGATATAGCTTCATAAGCAGCCGACTCGGTTGAATAATGGCTGCTTGTGTGTGTGTGTCTGTGTGTGTAGAGAGAGAGAAGTATGCGGGCAAGAATCCAAAATAAACCCTTGTTTGCAAAGATAACGTTATTTGCATCATATTTGTCGGGTCAAAAAGAAAGGGTGTCACATGACCTACATAGAATTTGGCGTATTCATTTACGATCATGAAAATCTGTCTTTTTAGATGAGCGAGCTTCTCTAGTACCAATTACCGTCACTGACTAACGGGCTGATATTCCGAAATACAAAATTTGCCAATTTAGTTCTTTTGGGGATAGATCTAGCTCCTTTTTGGTGCATTTAGCTCCCAATGTCACTGACTGACTGACATACCGGAACAAAATTTTGAAGAAAGGAGCAGTTAAATAAATACATGAGATTGACTATGGTCTTAATTTCAGGCTTGTTATTTATACTAGTCCATGACCCATCACTTCATTGAAGATTATCACAAGTGTACAACAAGGGTTCTCAACCTTTTAGGCGTCACCACTCACTTTCACATGAAAAATCTTTCCACCACCCACTTTCACATGGAAGATCTTTCCACCGCCTACCTGTATAGTAAATATTCAAAAGGATTTTTTTAACTCTTACAAAACAATAAATATGAACAGCTTTTGCGTTACAAGATTCTTTAATGAAAATAATGTAAAGTAGTAACAACAAATGTTTGGCACACACACATACCGAGTTCAGATTACATGTACATACCAAAACCCATACATGTCATATGTATTTAGCACTGATTACAAAAGTACTTGATGAGCAGTTTGAAATAGGGAGGGGGGAGGCTACTTTTCCCATCTGGTCCAGGCCTACTGCCAGCTCTGCACGGCCATGGCAATCCCTGTGTCTGGTGCAACGTAGCTAATGCAGACCCACTGGATTGTTAAATTAGTCATCTTTAACCACGTACCTACCTACAAAACCTGTAGTACAGACGTATGTACACCTACACAAACATTTACACATTTCTCTACGCACCTACATAATGTGCGTTAACACAGTGCTGCTTCGTACATTAATAATTGATAATGTTGCTGTTGACTCCTTTTTTATTGTCAATTACAGACTTTAAGACTCAAAATAATATACCGCCCAACAAAATTTCAAAACGCCCTCCATTTTCTGTACATTTGCTCACCGCCCACCCAAGAGTTGAAATCGTCCACAGATGGGCGATATTGTTCAGGTTGAGAAAACCTGGTGTACAACAACAGGCTCAGCTGATGGATGCTACTGATACTATAAGTGTGACAAACATGGTAGGGAGGGAAGAAAAGAAAGTTAGGTAGTTTAGTAAGTGTGGGAAGGGAGAGGGGAGGAAAGAAAGGTAGTTTAATAAGAGGATAGGAAGGGAGAGGTGCGGATGGCTGCTACTGATATTATAAGTGTGACAGGCACAGCTTTTATATATACAGGGATTTTTCTGGCTCATAGTAAAAACAAACTTTGCCATTTATCAGTTTCACTGATCAAATAATATTAGTCTTTTTCATTTTGTTTATAACATTTTCCTATAGCCATTCAGAAGAATAATAAAAAGATATTTTTCTATGTTTGTATTTAAATGTTGATTCAATTTAGGTGAATCTTTTATAAGAATTCTTCTTATTAATGAACTAGCTAGTGAACGGAAAGTAAGGGTTCAGTTTAGCATTATAGTTAGATTATAAATAGAACAGCCCCCCTCTAAAACTCTTGAAAGAAATGTTTTTCTCAACACTTTTTACTTTAAAACCTTCTCCTAGGTCCATTGAGTATGCATGCCAAATTTGTGTCGGAATTTGATAGAGCTGTGCCAATGTTTATGGGGGAGGGATACACAGTAACAAACAGGGCCAGTTGTTTTATATAATAGAAGATGTTGGGTCATGGAGTTGTCTAGTTTTTTCTAAAGACATGGTAATAAATGTTCAAATAGTTTTTCGGACGATCGAACTCCTCCTTCTTGTTGTTTGTGTTGTTAACACAACATTTTGGTTGATCCATTCTTCGGCATTCTTCAGGTGTAATATCTGAATGTCATGGGGTAAACAGAAGTTTTAATTCTCAAAACTATAGAAAATCTCTTTACAATCAATACGGACCTGATATTATCAAAGAATGGAGAAAAACGGAGAAAATGTGACCCTTCTCAAAATAATAGAAAATGGTAATAAATGGTTTTCAACCCTTTTTATAGGAATTAATAACTGCTCCATTTATTAGAAACCGTCAACTAAAACTGTCAGCATAAGTTTTGTCAGTCTTTGAGTGGTTCTGGCTGGCTGTCAATATATCATGTGTATA
>VCCN01000334.1:779963-793308 GCA_006491835.1 Architeuthis dux | reverse complement strand
GCTTTGTATATAAATAACTTCTGTCACATTCCAAATTACATAACATTTGTGGTTGTGTTAGGTTAGTATGTACCTGTGACATTTTCTGTATAATTAGAGACCATCAACCAAAACTGTCAACATAGGTTGCTTCAGTTTTAAAGTTGGTCTGGCTGGCTATGTATGTATCAAATATACAGGCCGCACCAATGGAGCTAGAGGGCTGAAAATTTAATCAGTTACTCCTTATTATTTTTTTTTAATTCCTCCCCATAATAAGGTTTTAGTGGGTGGTTCAATTTTCAATGTAAGTTTATGCTAAATTGGTACCTTAGTTCATGTCTGGCGGTGGCAGCATTCACGCTTGTGTTTTTTAAAATTCAGACTTTTTTTAGTGATCACTGCCAACAAAATGCGAGTGAAAAAACTTATTCATTGATCATCCCTTTTTCCAATATTTAATTGATCACTCCCAACACTGCCAAGAGATGTTGGTCACGTGATGGTTTCTATTGTTTCTAACCAGACCTGTTGTCTATGATATTCATGTTAAAAGCATAACCAAGGATACATTTCTAACTCAATTTTCTGGCAATACATCTTCAGATAATGTCAGTAGCAAATGGCATTTCCTAGTCATTAGTGAACATCTAAAACTAGCATTCCAAGGGAAATTATGAATCACCGCAACCCATATATGCTGTGTTGGGGGTGATCAATTAAAAAATTGGCTGTGATCACTAAAAAAATGTCTGAATTTTCAAAAAACAAGCGGGCATAAACTAGTGACCAATTTAGCATAAGCTTACATTGAAAATTGAACCCCCCACTAGAACCCTATTTTGGAAGGAAATTTTCAAAAAACAAAAAGATTTTCCCTACTCACTGAGAGGAGTTTGTGTAAAGAATTTCGAGTTTCTACTATGAACGGTTAAGACTGGGCAAAGTCTAGCTACATAGATAAAATTGAACCCCCCCCCCTCTAAAAACCTATTTAGAGGGAGAATCTTTTTTTAAAAACCCTAAATTTTCCCTACTCATTGAGGGGAGTTTGTGTGCAAAATTTCAAGTTTCTACTATGAACAGTTAGGAAGTTCGGATACATAGATAGATATAAATGTGTGAATACATGAATAACCTAAACCCAATTAAACCAGTGTTATGGGTAGTGGTGATTAATCTGAGGTCAGCTAAAAAGTTTATCATTCATCTGCAAATGTTATTAGTGTCAGTATAGCCGGTGTGGCATGGTTGAGTGGATAACCTCTCAGAGAATGGACTCTTGGGAAAGGCATGAATCCATCTCTCCTAGCTATGGGTAAAATAATGCAGTGTGAAGTGCGTGCCGCCACTTCGGGTGCTGGTTGCCTCTAAGTCTATTTCACATATTGCAAATGGGTCGAATAGTAATGTGATATGTGGAGCCTTGCCAGGGACAGCTGAAGCTGTAGACAGCATAAGGGAAATTCTTTTAGTATATCAAAATAAGCTGATTGTTTTTTCCAAAGACTCTTATCTATTGGATGGGTCCAAAGTAATTCCCGATTTGTCCCAAAATTAATGTCAGTCCCACCTAAGGGAAGCAACTATTTAATTGTTGCTTTTAATAGTAATTTAATAGTTGCATCCCTTAGAATTGGCATTAATTTTGGGACAAATCAGGCATTACTTTTGACCCACCCTGTATTTTGTGAATAGCTGTTTCTATACATCTATGTTGATATTTTCACTTTTGCACCAGAGTTTGAATTTATTTTGTCCTGAATTTTGTTTCCTTATCATCACTGATACGGATATTTATGGCTGCCTTTTAAAATAGATTCTTGCAGTCTGCTTGGCTTCCTCTTTATATATGAAAAATCTATTGGTTATTTTTGGTGACAGGTCGATTGCGTCCTGGACATTTTTTACTGTAGTCAGAATGAGTTGAATGCCTTGGAAATCGGCTTCTTCTCTCATCTATGAATCCTAGTGAGGTCAGGTGTGGAATCTTTCACTTGTAACATCATGTTGGCTTTCAAAAAGTTTTGGATTTTGGATAAGGGACACACAACCTGTAATAATAATAATATTTCTGGTTTCATATTCGTGACAATGTTGGGGTTGTTAGTCATAAATTACAGCAAAAAAAAATTTAATTCTAAATTAAAATAAATTCTTCCATAAACATCCATAGAGTGTATACAATTTGTAGAGTTCATTTAATAGATCAGAAAATCACTTTGAAATATTCAGAACATTCAATAAATATAAATACAAATTGTGATATAAACAGCAAATGCAAAAAGTCTCCGATACATTTCAAAAAGGTCATTTTAACATCCATCCTCATACACCTTTGAAATTGACAGAATTTGGACCAAAGATTAAAAAATACAAAAATCAAAAATAATTTTTTAAATTTTAGAAGCTTCTGTTGGGTAGGGATTACTAAAAAAAGTCTGAATTTTCAAACAACAAGCCTGAATACTGCTGGACATAAACTAAGAGACCAATTTGGCATACACTTACATTGTAAATTGTAGCCTCCTAAAAACTGGGGGTGGGGAATAGCTAGCCAGCACCACTCAAAAACTGAAGAAACCTATGTTGATAGTATTTGAATCATATTATAGTGCGATCAGGTGTGGAATTTTTCACTTGTAATGTCATGTTGGTGTTCAAAACGTTTCAGGTTTTGGCACATTTCAGATAAGGGATACTCAACCTGTATTAGATCTAATTATCTTAGATATTTTAAACTATGTCAACCATTCACTGCAAAACTTTATAAAATGGCAAATCTGCTTTCATGTACTTTTCATTTTAACATTTCTCATTCCTAAACAAAATGTTGAAAATATATAATAATCTTCTTATTTTTCTTTGTTCTCAACAGGCCCGTTTGTTGAATTGATTGCTATTCGTATGATGGCTGTCTGCAGAATCGTGCATCCCGTTGAGGTATGTCGACAATTTGTGAGGAATGCGTTGAAGTAACAAAGACAGAAGACCGAGCATCAAAATAAGTAACTAGTGAGAGCACCTGTTCATAATGGCTGACCAATCAGCTTCAGTTGCAGCTCAGGACAAGGCCCCTGAATCTGATGGGGAACCGATGACCCCTTCAGACCACAGTGATGCCGAACATGAAGATGACAGTGACAGTGATAGAGATGATTCTGATTACCAATCTGAAGATGGAACCGGTGACAGCAGTGAGGGGTGAGTACAGAACTTCCATATTGTTTATTGGCTACACTTTGATTTCATTATCAGGAAAAAGTAGGTTGTGTTTTTGCTTTTACTTGTCATCAAAAGTAATTACTGTATATTTCGGCAGAGAAGACGACACTTGAAGCATCCAAAAACTACCTCCAAAAGTGGGATCAGTCTATGGACTAGATATAAAAACAGTGAACAAATAGCACTTGATTGGCTAACCCCACCATATAACACATTTTTAAGCTACTGGTATATTAAACATCTGACAAACAAATATACGGGCACAGCATTAATATTTCCGATATTTAATTCATTGTATTGGTATATCACTGTATTGGTTGTTTGGGGCTCATTGACTTAAACTTCAACACAGATGATTTGGTAGTTTGGGGGTCATCTTATACCATTGATAGGAGATAAAACCATGAAATTAAGGGTCTCGTCTTATCTGAAGGTCACCTTATCCACTGAAATATACGGTAGATACAAAACTAGATTGATTTCCAAAGATTACTAGTGAAACACAAATAATTGGTTTGACAAAGTATTGTTAAAAAAATGATGATTAAAATGAAGGCTACAGAACTGATTTTACTGATAAACGGATCAATTGTAGAATCCAGACACCAAAATTCAAGTTAAAACCACAAATACTACTTGATTGGTTCCATAACCCGTCCAGACCCCACCCTATAACACATTTTTAAGCTACTGGTATATTAAACATACGACAAACAAATATACAGGCACAGCATTAATATTACTGGTAATGTTGGGCAACCTACCGGGGATAGTAGTTGAGCACCAAAAGGGAGAAAATGCGTCAGTGTCGGCTACATTAGACACCACTTTTGCATTGGTCATTGTTAGTCTTCAAAGCCTTCCCAGATGTGTTTCTTCTAAGATCCTTTTCTACTAGATTGCAAATACAAAAACACTAACTTCAAAAAGCCAGTGAAGGTTGATGGGGGTCTTCACTCTTCAAAAGAAGCTGTAATGTACAGAAATTTCATTTTGCACTAAAATCCTTTACTGCACACACATTTTAAAGCTCTTTTAAAATTCAAATGGTTCTTCGGACGATTGAACTCCTTGTTATTTGTGTTGTAAACACAATGTTTCGGCCGATCCATTTTTCAACCTTCTTCAGGTGTAAAAACCGAGTGTGATGGGTTAAGCAGAAGTTATGTTTTAAAGAACCATTTGAATATTAATGATGCTTCTCAAAACTATAGAAAATATCTCTTTTAAAATGTATTGAATGAAAGTAAAATACTTATATAGAGTGAATGGAAGAGAAAATGTATATATGTGTCTTATATGCTGGCAAATATGGTATATATATATATAATATATAATATATATATTGTCAAATCCACATACAGCGCTGTTTTGTCGTCTTACAACTCATCAGTGTGGCTACTGACTATAAGTACCTTGGTGCCTCGAGCCAGGATTGAAACCGGACCTCTGGGCCAGCAGTCCGACATCTTACCAATGCTCCAGGTCACCCTAGCGGAAGTAGGTAATACAGGATGTTCCAAGAGTAACGGCCAATTTGTCCCAAAATTAACATCAGTTCTATCTAAGGGAAGCAACTCAGTACGCCTAAAATTACCAGTAAAATTGAATACTCTTGATAATTAATTGGACGAGTTGCTTCCCTTAGAACAGGCATTAATTTTGGAACAAATCGGGAGTTACTCTTGGGACACCCTATGACCAGTGTATTGATGTGGATTATAATTTATCTGACAATATTAGATTGTAATGACAATTCAGAAGGCTAATAAATCTCATTTGTAAACAAAAAGGTCTTCTGAATTGTCATTACAATCAAATATATATATATATTGTCAAATCCACATACAACACTGTTTCGTCATCTTACAACTCATCAGTGTGGCTACTGACTATAAGTGCCTTGGTGCCTCGAGCCAGGATTGAAACCGGACCTCTGGGCCAGCAGTCCGACATCTTACCAATGCTCCAAGTCACCAAGTTAATCATTTCTAAGGCATATAAACTAATATGTCTTTCTATTTACAAGAGTGCTCAATTCAGATTACTCCGAAGAGCTAAGTTGTAAATATATATAATTTTTTTTGTTTAATTTAAATGATGCTTTATAAATTAAAGTACCTTATGTGTAGAATTCACAAATAAAAAAAATCTTTTTTTTTCTTACTAAAATTTTCCATGAAATCTATGAATTTTTCTCTTTCACACTAGATCATAGGAATTTTGACCAGATAAAGATATTCTTTATAAAGATTAAATAAATTGTATTTGCAGAAAACAGAGCCCTAGGTTTAATGCATGCAAGAATTATCAGCTGAACTAAAAAGATAGATAACAGATTTTTTTTTTTTTTAGAGCTTCAGAAGAAATGAAAATTTAAAGCAGTGTTTCTCACCCCCGCCCCAGAATCTAATGCCAAATAAAGCCAAATAAATACTCTCATTAAGTAACTTGACTGTACATACTTTCCATTATGTAATACCTTATCTTAGCTATAATAAGTAAATTTTATAATAAATTGTTTATAGCAGATATTTGGAGCTTCAGGAGGACTTACGCGTGCTTACATAATGAAATAACACGATAATTCAAACGGAAATTAATAATTAAAACAATTTTTGGAAAAATAAATATTTTGTAATTCACCAAGTGGGAGTAGCTTCCCCTTATTTCTTGACTTTGCTGACATAAAACAAAAGATCATCTTTTTTTTTTATAGAAAATCCATTTGTATGTGATAATCCATTGTTCCCCCCTCAGCTCAATTTTTGCCCTCTTGGGGTCAATATTGCCTCCATTGAGAATGACTGATATTCACTGAATACAACAGAGGAGACCATTTATTATAATCAGGGATAATGTTATCAAACCGTTATTGTTATCAAAATCAGTTGATACCAAACACTTCATTTAAAATGAATTAAAAATTGTATTAAAATATTTATATTAATCATATTAATTTTTTATAATAATGAATTTATAACAACGAATGTAAGCTATTCAAATTTTTATATCCTTTGCTAATTTTATCAGCCGTTTATTGTTATCTAAAAGACCGTGTCCCAAAATGATCACAATAAGTGGCTTCCTCTGTTTGAAGTTTTTTTAGTTTCATTTAAAATGATTTAGATCAAAGGGAAATAACTTTAGTATTCAAAATAATTTCACATGTATATAATGAGATATTTTAACAACTTCGGTCAATATACTATATTGAATATTTCTCACAGATAAGTAACGTGATTATCCAGTGTTGTAACTTAACATGCAGGATCATCATTAACCCTTATTAGCTGATCCTCATCTTGTCAGATCCATATAAGAAATAAATAGAATTAAAATGAGAGAACTATGTTTTGATTTATTTTTTATAGTGAAAAATGTTCTTGGCTTTAAGATCAAAATATTGTCCAATTTTAGTTCAGTGTAGTTGAGTGGAAAGCAGAGGCATAGCTAGAGATTTGGGTCGGGGTGGGGGGAGGTCTTGACTCCTTGGGGGGCCCCCTCCAACATTTAGTGAGATTTGTTGTTAGAAATGCAGTAGGTGAACTACTATTTATAAAGCTTTTGGGGGCCACCTGATTTGGGGGCCAGGGGTCGTTTTCAATTGTCTTTTTGCATTTCATTCCTCTTGATTATTATATAGCATTTCTTTCTTTTGAATGATTATGAGTTTCATTTCTTCTGAAAAGCCTTCATTTTTTAGGACAAAAAAGTAACTTTTAAAGTAGAAGTGAGTGAATTGGCTCTAAAGTGGGTGTTCAATTTACAATGCACGTGTAATGCAAAACTGGACCCATACCTTGTGTCCACCTTTCTGAGAGTAGATGTTCGGTTTACAATATAAATATACTGGACCCTTATTTTGTGTATATCTTTACGTAACTATGGAATAAAATCGATAATTATGACTAATCTTTTATGTACATATAATGGTAAACTGGAAACTTATTTTGTGTCCATTAATTTTGTTAATTGCAGGCATCCTAATGTTTAAATAGCAAAATGTTTGCCATTAACAAATGTTATTTTACTGTTTTTTTGTTTTAAATATCAGTCTTATATCAATTTTACATTTTTTTTTTTTTTTAAATCTGTCCCATGTGCGGTGGAACAGGGTTAGGGTTAGAGGTAGGTTTAAGTTTGGTGTTAGGGTCAGGGTTAAATTTCTTTTGTATCTTTCTAATCTTTTTAAATAACTGTATTTAGGCATAAATTTAAACTTAATGTTGCTCAAAAATTAAAAGTTTCCTTAAGAAATGAAGGTCATATTGATTCAAAACTTTCCATAACATTATGAACTGATAAGCAACATACACTTTCACAGCCACACTTGCATAAAGACAGACACAGAGTAAGGGTCCAGTTTTGCAATATTATAGGTATATTGTAAATCGAACACCCTCTTTAAAGCCAATTCACTTCTCAAAAGTTACCCCCCTTATGGCTAAAAATGGCTAGTTTTTTTCTAACTTTATAGCTCAAAATTTTATGTATGCTTCAAACACTGACCCCTAATCCTAATATTAATTTTGGAGCCTGCATAACATTTTTAGCTATAAAGTTGGCTGGAAATGAAAAAACGAAAAATCTAGCCATTCTTAGCCATCAAGGGGGATAACTTTTGTCAATCTTTGTGCTATCGTACTTTAGGACCAAATAACCCAGGATTACGAGACAATTAATTCAAATGAATCAGCCCAGTTGTGCTACCATTATATGCTGTAACCACTGCATATTGACAGGCTTGTTTGTGTAGAAATAGATTAGTTTTAAGCTAAATACATTGAGCAATAGAGATTACAGACTAATCCATTTACATTTGATGTCCATGTGCATCAATCTTTTCTATAATTTCTATTCTATTTACAATTCAACAATATTACTTACATTCAGTCATGTCAACTGTTTGGATACATCACACCACAGCCTCCTGGGGCACCATTTTTTCTCTGGAGGATTTTCTAGAGATTGACATAGCCCTGCTGATTTAGAGCTTTTTTTTGATGTTGTATATATTCATCCTAGCCAAAAATGACGGCTAAAAGGTGAGTCTTATACACCCACAATCATCCCGAGACAAGGTCCATTGATTATTATCTCTCTCTCTCAATGTACGTTTAGTACTGTACCTCCATAATTATTATTCTAGTTTGTTCTCTTCTCTTGATATTGATCATCTTTATAAAACGACTTATTTATCAGAAAACATCTACAGGAATACCTTGAAAAGTACGGTTTTGATTAGAGTGGGTTCAGATCTAGTACAGTTAAGGTATTGCTGTACAAACATAACTAAGTATAAGTTTTTTAAAAATACATTAAATTATAATAAGACCTTGAACAGTGCAGTTTTGATTATTGCCGGTTTTGATGTTGTACGGTTATGGTATTGCTGTACAAACTAACATAACTAAACATAAGCTGAAAGAAAATACATTAAATTATATTAAGACCTTGAACAGTGCAGTTTTGAACAGTACGGAATAAATTAACCGCACTATTCAAGGTTTATCTATACTGTATTTACTCGTATATAATGTGAGAAATTTAATATAAAAAGTCATGGTCAAAATTGTTGTGGGTGGGCATTATACTTGTGTGTTAAAAAAAATCATGACATATATACATTACTCATTTTAGCTACAAAAAGTGGGGGCGTGTATTATATTCAAGACCACATTGTACTCGTGTAAATATGGTAGTTATATACAGTTATATAATAGTGTAAACCAAAGCTTTCCAAACTTTTTGCATTGGCCACACACTTTTGAAAAATAACATTTTTTGGCAACACATTACTTAAGTTTTGTTGGGCAAGCTAAATATATAATGTCATCCTGGGAGTTCAACTGACTCAGTAAAAGTATTTTTTCAAAGATATACAAAATTATACTTAATTATACAACACACCTAGAGATTATCAGCAACAGTTTCGAAAGCTCTAGTGTAAACATATCCAACTCTTGATAAATGCTTAATTTAAGGTATTTTTAGGGAACATTTTTATTATCTCATAATTTTCAATTCTGGTTTTGCTTGAGAATAAATTTAAGTTAGTCTAAAATATACTATATTTACTCAATTACTTAAATATAATGTGAATATCACTTTTTGTAGCTAAACATCAGTAATATATTTTATCCAAATGTGACCCCTGATTACAGATTACAAATTTATATTTTTTAAGAAACCAACGCATACCTGTCAAGTCTCACGCATTTTGTATGAGACTCACACATTTTGATACGTTCTCACGGTCTCACTCATTATTGGAAAATTCTCACACATTTTATAAAAAGTGTAAAATTCTCACGCATTTTATGAAAGGTGAGAAATTTTATAAAAAGTGAATTTTTATAAAAGTGTGAACCTTTTGGTTAGTGATTAACAATTGTTGGTTGTTGGTTGTTTATTTATATGTATTCAGTATATTTTTACAGAACTTAGGAACTTACATTATTTTGACAGATTTCATACAGAACTTTTGAAACACATTTTAAGTTGGGGGGGGGCTTTTCTGGGTGGGTACGATTCTCACTCATTTTCAACATTGAAACTTGACAACGTAATATTGCTGCAAAAAATCTTTTTTAAATCTGTTTCACACATTTCAAATATTTTTGTTAACTTTTAGTTTAAATTTAAAGTTTAACTTAAAATTAAAGTTAAAATTAATTAAATTTGAAGTTGAAGTTAGAATTTGGTTTGAATTTACCTAATCTTCTATGATAATTATAAAGACATTTATTAGTTGATAACCTATATTTGCCCGGTGCCAGTGTAAGCGACTGCTAAACGAGCAGCCTAAATCTTAAATGTGAATAAAGATCCAAATTCTGTATCTTTGTTACCATAACACAGCAAAAATGTTATCGTTTTTTTACACTTGAATCTGCTACCCCTCAATATTTACCTTACATTTTTACATTAAATTTCCGGCATTGTACACAAGTGAATGCAGTAATTCTGATTTATACCTTTTGCCCATTAAATATCTCTCACCCTCTATAGCAGAATTAGACATACATAAAACCAGCTCATTTGCAAAAGAAGAACTCTTCAATAATAACAAGAATTAATTAGGATGACCCTTAGTGATAAATCGTTCAGTAATTGTACTTCCTGGGAAAATTCATCATTTGATAACACAGAGTGTTATTTTTTGATTGCTTATGTGTAAAAAGTGTAGAAAATGGCTATTATTCTCTTCAAACTTTGGTTTTGTGACCAGTGATATTCATGTGTAGTTGTTTTTTCTTACTTTATGTGATTAAAAATGTGAAAAAAAACCCTGAATCCTACATTATAAGCATTGCCTCCATTGGGGTAAAAGAAAACCTCTGTTTACCCCATCACATTCAGATATTATACCTGAAGAAGGCGAAGAATGGATCGGCCAAAACATTGTGTTAATAACACAAACAACAAAAAGGAGTTCAATCATCCAAAGAACTATTTGAATACATGTATACATTCTATTATTTATTATATTATATATCTCTTTTTCTTCCTCTATTATATAAACGAACTAGCTCTGTTTGTCACTTAAACATTAGTGCATCTCAGCCAAAGTTGGGCACAAATTTGGCATGTGTACTCAATGGACCTAGGGGAATGTTTCAAGGTAAAAAGTTTTGTGTAAAAACCTTTTTAAGTGTTTCAGAGGTGGGGGTTCTATTTACAATGTAACTATAATGCTAAACTGAACCCTTACTTTCCGTTCAATATACATATACATACTAGCTGGAAATCGCTCAATAGGGTGGGTTTTGGCTAATCTCTTATAAATTGCCAAGAGAATGTCAAAATCCCTAACAAATAGGATTGGATGCAAGGAAATGTTAATTTCATGCTTTTTCTAAAAGTTTCCTGAAAATAATTAAACTGATTCTCCTCCTCCTCATCATCATCATCATCATCAACAGCAGCAGCAGCCTTTTAACGTCCATTGTTGGACATAGACCTTCCCCAAGATTCCACGGAACTCTCTACTGTGGGCATCGCAGAGCCATTATCTTCTGAATTTGTCTTAAATCATCACACCATCTTATTTTTTGCCCATATATGATTTTTTTTTATCTATGTTTTGAGTCGTGATGTCCAGCGGTTGTCTGACATTCTTGCAACATGGCCTGCCCATTGCCATTTGAATTTTCTAATGGGTTCTCTGATATCTCTGAACTCTGATTGTTCTCTAATATACTGTGTTGTCTTGTGATCTCTTCATGTGATGTTGAGCATGACCCTCTCCTGTGCACATTGCATGGTTCTTCGTTTGAGAGCTAATCTTCTGGTTAGCTTCCATGTAAGATTTTTTAACAAAATATATCTGAGAAAAAAGTTTTGGATAATCTATTTTTAAGTTCTGTAAGGGAATCATTAGTGGAAGAATTTTAGGAAAGTCGACCGAACTGAACTGAAGCAAGTTCAGACTTGGCACATTTGTTCCTTAAGTTCGTCTGATGAAAATACTAAAAGTCTCCAAAAATCCAGGCTGTGCTCCAGCCGCCATCTTGGAAAATGGCAGACAAATTTTAATTTTTGGCAAATAATTTCTAAACCAGATTCACAAAACATACATGTATCAAAATTGTTTCTCATCTTTTGTGTTTCAGCACAGCCTGGATTTTTGGGGACTTTTAGTATTTTCATACAAATGTGCCAAGTCTGAACTTGCTTCAATTTAGATTCGGTCAATTGATGTTTTTTTGCATAAAATTCTTCCACTACATTAATACTTTTTATCAGTATTTTATCAAGTTTTTGAAGTATTTCCTGTTAGGTACACTACTGTAATGTTCTTGTCTTTTGTTTAGTGCCTTTGTTCGCTTTGTTAGTCTTTCTGTTCTAGCTGTGTGAGGTTAGAATGCATTTGGTTCGTAACCATGTTTAGCGTGTCAAGAAAAGAAGACGGAACAAGAAACACGTGTGACAGGGCTGTTTGCTTCTGAAGAACCTTGCCTTCCCCGTTCCCACTTCCGGTCCGTGTTTCTGGGACCGGAAACAGAACAACTACTTATAGAAAATAAAACTTTTGAACAGTGACCCAAATTAGACACCTTTTGTGCTGCACCCTAATCAATAGTTCTATAGTCCATAGTCCTGTAACTCAGTACAGGGTTTTAGGTCTACTGTACTGTGTTGTAGAGCACCCATGTTTTCACAGGATGTGCAAGATAGCCTGACGGAGCCCATCCCTCTCCAGGCTTCCTCAATCCTACTTTTTATGCAGAGTGCTTAGATAAATAAGCTATAAACTAATAACATGGTAAAACGATATTTGTTCTTGGTCTTTTTATCTGCTATAAGAAGGCTGTAATTAGTTTTACTTGTTTGTGACAATGTGTTGGATTTCAACAAATTGTTTTCAATTAATTCTAAGGTGAATTATCATTAACTCTTATGCACAATTGATCACCCACTTCATGTTATATATAATAAAATAAAGAAGAATCAATTTACTGTATACACGACTTTTTAAGCATAAAGTATTTACCCTAATGGATCAAATTAGTCTGTTTAGACCCTACAAACTTGACAGTCTGATGGACACAATGCTGACTTATGTTGGTGGAAAGTTGACTAATCCGGCGAATATTGGACTAAACTTGAATTAACACTTTAGTTTTGGGGTTGACTTATATGCAAGCATATATGGTATTGCTTACCTACAATATAAATGAAATCTTATGCTAATTATTAACCCTTATCATTCCTTAGATAAGTATAAGTCTATATATTGGCAATTTCTTAAACCTTATTCTACATAAGAATCTTTTCAACTAACTCTGTCATTATTGACCTCTGCTAGGTAATTTTTCCACATCTTTATTTTCTTTTGACCAAATCGGTTCAATTTCAGTTTCTTTTGATCAAATTGGGTCCATTTCAATTTCCTTTGACCAAATTGGGTCCGTATCAGTTTCCTTTGATCAAATCGGGTCCATTTCAGTTTCCTTTGACCAAATCGGGTCCATTTCAGTTTCCTTTGACAAAATCGGGTCCATTTCACTTTCCTTCAGGACTTCATTAACCATCTGTTTAGAGTCTACATTTATCCAAAGGATAATACTTTATATTTAAAGGATTTTACTCAGTATACGAGGAGGTGTGAGTGGCCGATATTGGCGAGCCAAGT
>VCCN01000334.1:748615-759263 GCA_006491835.1 Architeuthis dux | reverse complement strand
CATGTGTCTTTTTCTTTAGATTTTTTTCATGTTTTTTTTTAAGGGCTCGCGGAATTTTAATTTTGTTCCCATGAGTTTTGTGATTCCTGCAGAATATCAAGAGTTCTGTGGTAAGTAATATATATATATATGTAAAACTCTATCCCATTTCCAACTGTAACGCATCAGGAGAAATACTTATCAAGCTTGACTTATTTCAATTAGTGAAATAAATTAATGAACTGATTCAAAAGTGAATTACTTACAAAACATAACATAATTATTTTTCACTGTTAACCACATTAATTCAAAGTGAATTCATAAAAATGTTATGTTTATTAATGTATTAATTTATAAACAAGAACCATATGTCCAACAGTGTGTCCACCATCCTTACGTCTATATCTGTTCATGTGGTTGTCTCAATTACTGAGGAGGAGGAGGAGGAGAAAAATGTTATACCCAATTGACCCAAATGTGTGACCTAGATTTCAAATCAATCTAACTTGAAACAGTCTAAAAAGTTGCGAATCTTTCCTCACTCTGTGAGAAAAGAAAAAAAAGGAGAAAAGACTGACTTTCAAAGAGAAGGAATAGAAGAGGAAGAGGAGCCATGCGTAATTGAGTTTCTCAATAAACTTATTTCCAATTTCAAAGGTATTCTAAATGAAGTAGTAGTAGTAATAGCATTACTGGTTGTGGTAGTAATAGCAGGAGGAAGAATAGGAAGATAAGGATGGTTCAGCTGAACTTCTGGATCAAGTTTCATATCAATCCAACATGACACGGCTGAGAAAATTGATATTTAACATATTAGGGACCATTACTAGTTGTGGTAGTAGTAGCAGGAAAGGGAAGATGAGGATATTTCACCTGAAGGCCTGGATTAAGTTTCATATCAATCCAACATGATACAACTGAGAAAATTGATATTTAGCATTACTACTACTACTGGTAGTAGTAGCAGTAGCAGCAGGAGGAGGAAGAAGATAAGGAGGATGGTTTACCGGAAGGTCTGGACCAAGTTTCATATCAATCCAACATGATAAGGCTGAGAAAATTGATATTTAACATTAGGGACCGACCGAGCGACGACCGTCTTATAGAGATGAGTGGATGATGTGGAAAAAAAAATGTGAAAACTCTTTCAACATAGATTTCGGAAATAAGGGCTGATATTTTATTACGGAAAAGTTATAAATTTATGATGTTGATTTAATTGTTCATAAAAATTAAGTTAGTGTCACAAGACTGTATTTTTCGTCTTCTTCCTCCTCTTTTTCTTATGTCTCCAACCCCCAATCTACGTCATCTGAGATTTTGTGAATTCTGAATGCCTGAAATTTCAACCACATTAACAATAATGTTCTCTCATTTCTCATCTGTTTCTCTTTGAATCCAGCTTCTTTCAGTAAAGACAAAGGGCCATGGATTATCAAACCTGTCGCTTCTTCGAGAGGCCGAGGTGTTCATTTAATTACCCATGTGAGTATAAGAAATACATTTATCTTGGCAATAAATTGGCAATCTTTCGTTAATCGTCGCCAGCCAAATCAGCCATTGACAAAATCATGTATGGTAGGGCGGAAGTGACTAAAAACGTCTATGCTTAAATACGCCTAAATTTATAAGGATTGTATTAAATATTAGAAACGTGATTACACCATTTATTATATTTATTTAGTTAACAAAAAAGTAAATTAAATATTAGTGACGTCAATGGTTGATTTTCGCTGGCTGTTGTATACTCGTTGAATGTTCTGGACTTCATTATAAAGGAAACTCGAAGACTTGCTTGTAAAAATATCTGGACATATTTTTATTACACAACATACATCTTTGTCGGCCGGAGAGTGAAGACTGAGAGAGACATGATAAGGAGAACCGCCAGTCTGTCCCCAACAGGGACAGCGGTATTGTGCCTTTCGGCCCAGCTGATGTCTGCGTCTTCTTTGAGTGTCGAGATTTCTTTCTGCTCCCAGGGATGGCAGTCTTCTGCTTTATAGGTCTCTCCATCGCCTATGTGGTGTCAATCACCGGTTCCCATTTCCTGTTTTGAACACTGACAATATTTAGACAATATACCCATTTCCTGAGGTGACAGGGTTCACCCACATTTCGGCCCAGGTGTCTGGAAACACAAATCATAAAATGGCGACAATTAATAAAATATTGCCAATGAATTTTTACAACTACTGCTGTTAGAACCACAGCAATGCCTCCAACAAAGCCTTCATCAGATGATGACCCAGGGGTCTGAAGCATTATTACCACTAACCCAGGGCAACCCAGTAGTACCTCACAATACCACCAGGCTTTGTTGGTTCTCTGGCACAGTGCGGAAGTGCCAGATGCAGCAGATGCCCGATCTTGGAGCCTCTTGATATACCTTGATTAATGCGGTTAATTTGTTCCAAAATTTTCTGCACTGTTCAATGTCTTATTATAATTTAATGTTTTTTGCTTTCAGCTTATACTTAGTTATATTAATTTGTACAGCAATATCGTAACTATATCGAAACCTGCACTAATCAAAACTGCACTGTTCAAGGTATTCCTGTATTTCTTTTTCTCTATTGATGATAATCTGAGTCTAGTCAGGTACGTGGAGGCTGAGTTGGCAACAAAATCTCGGCATCCAACTTCAATAGAAATATTTGTTGTCCAGCCGTTCCTCATACATTGATCGTGCAGTTCTTCATACTTTTCTTGTTTACGTTGATGTGCCCAATTTTCCTCGAAAGAAACCGATAATTCAACGACTTAAAATTATTATTATTCATTGTGAATATTCATTATTATTCGTTGTGTATCTTTGCTTAACCTCTACTACTGTGTGCACTCTTTTTCAAGAGTGCCAAGATTTTGTGCACTTAGTAACTTTTAAAGTCTGTAACTTTTATGACTGAAATTGATATGACAACACTGGTGGCGGGAGTTGCCTGCAGTGGCAGGACAAACGTTTTACTCAGAATGAGGTCATCTATAGAGTACTAAAGGTTAACTGAGAGAGCTGAGCTTTATTTGAACTGCATCTTACAAACTCCTAAGGAAACTAAAAAGTAATAAATTGTTTTTCTATCCGTTTACAGCCAGATCAGGTGCCTCTGGAGGAGAATCTCATTATTTCAAGATACATCCAGAACCCTCTGCTGATTGACGGTGAGTCTATTATCCTCATCTCTAACATGTGAAATTCATTCTCAATATTACACTTCCTTTATAAACCAGGGTACACATACAATAGTGGGGTCCAAAGATTTAAGACAAAAAAATTATTCCCCTTGAATACACGGACATACATGAAAATAATCCCTTACTTAAAAATTGGTTAAAAAACAACAAAAAAGTGAGAGATGAAAGTGCATATCAAGAAAAAAAAAACTTCATATAGCTCATCACAAATAAATTTCCTTTTATGAGCTATATGAAGTTTTTTTTGTTTTTTTTACCTGATACACACTTTAACCTTTCCCTGTTTGTTGTTTTCTAACCTTGTGCGATCAGAAACAATTTTTTAAGTAAGAGATTATTTTTGTGTATGTCCGTGTATTCAAGGTTAATAACTTTTTTGTCTTAAATTTTTGGACCCCACTATTGTATATGTACCTCAACCAGTAACCCTGCTTCAGGATACCAGTTGAAAAAAATGTCCAATTATTTATTATAAGTAGGTTACTGTATCCAGTCTCTGTCTATCATCTGTTTGGTTCACAAAGGCCATGCTGTTTTTAACAAAATTATGATGTTTTTATGACTGATATCAGCATCTTAAAGATTCCAATCTTAGTAATAAATTTCCTTCTTCTGTTTCAGTGTCTATTCATATCTTAGTAACCAAGTTGTATTATTTGATATTGTTCTATCATAAAAAGATTCTTTGTTGAATAATTTTTATAGCATTCTTTAGAATTTTAACTTTGTAGGAAACCAAGATCTGATAAGAGGCCGGAGAAATCTCATCTTTTATAGAACTGATGCAAATATACATAAACAAAATTTTCTTATTTAACTCTTAAATTTATAAACTGCTCTAAAATATATTTTTTTTTTTTTAAATGGAACACTTTGTGAATTGAATTTTTTTTTTAAATTAAAAAATTTACCTGAATGTGCAAGGGAAATAACTTTGATCAGAAGTCATTCCCCTTGATTTAACATTTGCGTTTTTTATATGAATTTAAGAGTTCAAGATGTTGTTTTCCTCTCCATAACATGTTTTTTGTCTTATTCAAATCTGTCCATTTTTACTGCAGGTTTTAAATTTGATGTCCGGTTGTATGTAGCAGTGACATCTTATGATCCTCTTGTGATATATTTGTACGAGGAGGGTCTCACAAGGTAAGAGACTAAATCTATACTACAAAGGAAGAGTTTCTATAAAACTTTAATTCTATAAACTCTATTTGACAACTAATCTGCAATTATACTAAATCTCAATTGTATCAGAATTTGACATTGTAAAACTCATGATTACAACGGATTGTTGCGGGTTGGTTTTTCAAAAGATTCTTAAGCATCAATGAGATTTGATATTTTAAAGGATAAGGGTAATTTGGATTGGGATATCATGGGACATAATGTGGAGATGAATTGTCACTGTTAAAGATTACAGCCAATATATGATATGATATGATATTATAATAGGAATTCTTATAATACAGTGTGTGATGGTTGCTTGGTTGGTCCATCTGTCACACTGAAGGAAACCGATATATAAGATTAAGTGGAACTGCTGTGGTTTGAACATTCAAAGCAGACCGTGGCAGCCTGATGACTTACTAATGGGCCATGATGAGTCAGAGTTGAAATTTTAAATGTTAAAATGGTTGTATACATTGAGGAAAGGGGAAGCAGCTAACAGCCTACACAAGCAAAATTTTAAAAAAACAAAATTAAAATTCATCATTTTTGACGACACGAGTACACTATTAAATAATAGACTGTAAAATGTTTACACCTACTGTAAAAATGAAATAAATTAGACAAAAACATTTCAGTAGCTTCTAATGAGGAATCGATAAAATATCAATTTCATATATGCAGTCATTTTTGATGGCACGGGATGGCACTAGTTTATGTATATTGATAACATAAATTGAATATTATTCATAGTATGGACTGTTACAAAATATCCAGAAATTAGTGGATAAAATGTTTGAAATTAGGACTTTCTTTGTGTATTCTTGATCTCTGGTGGGATTTGATAAAATTGATAGAGAATTAAAAAAAAACACATTTCCCAGCATCAAAAATTCAACATTTCTCTCAAAATACTTTTTGAAAATTTCCCCTGCAGCTTCAAGGATTAATATCACCTTGCTCATAGGCGGCCATTACCTAATTATAGTGAAAGCACTTTTTATACTAGACAATAATTTGAGCTGTATAATCTGCAATTTTGCTTAATAAACCATGTAATTATAATCCCCCAAATTCATCTGAAGTATTGGTCAGGTATGGGCAATTTACCACTAGTAATTAGCCTGTGAGAGGTGCTAATCAGCCATGAAGGTTCTGGCTCATAGGCCAAAGTCAGATTACTTGACTGGCCATTGTACAAAGTTAACATTTGCCAGATATATTAGTCAGCACACACGGCTGTGCAGGGTCAAGTTTAAAGTTGTTTGGATCAGTGGTTCTTGAGAAATCTAATAAAATAAATATAACTCTATAACACTAGCTTCCTGTCAGACATTAAACAAAAATGTAAGGATACTCTGCCTCTCCTAGCGCTCAACAAGCCCAATGTGTTTTGGGGGGAACGACTTCACACCTTAGCAGGGTTCAGAAAAATGTTGAATTTTTTTACTCCACTGGTGATGATATATTGCCATCACTTTCTTCATAGTTTCTATAAATTATCTCCCTTGATTTTGGCTCTTTAGAATACATTTTGCATCAATTGATACTTGCTGTTAATTACTAATAGTGGTTACACACAAGTATTTCATCTCCTCCTAATTAATGTCTTAACAGCTGTGTCCATAACGCCCTGTCCTAAAATTCATAACTCGGCAGGGATACCGAATATCATGCAGGGATCTCAAATATAAATGTGGGGGACGATCCATACTGTTATCTCTCCTGCATCGTTGCTATTTGTCCTAAAAATCATAACTCAGAAACTAGTCCAGAGATTTTCAATGATATTTTGTGGAAGGGTGGGCCATGGGTTAAGAAGGAAGTGATTCAATTTTGTGGGCCGATCTATGTACAGTTGCTGTATTGTAGCCAGAGGTATTGAATTAAACTTCCCCGAAAAAATGTTTGATCTCCTTTTGGCCTTCCTCTTTTTCAACTAGTGCAAAATTATTTCACATGACAATTATGGCAGGCCTGCTCCTCCACACATCATAAAGTCTGGCCCCTTCAAAACATGCACCTTTGGAACGGGCACTCCACTAGTATTAATAACACTAAATAAAGGCTAGATCATTTGTTTATATTTTTTGAAAATGTCCCTTTATCTTTTCTAGGTTTGCAACTGTGCGATATGAAAAGAGTCATCGTAACTTGAGAAATCAGTGTATGCACTTGACCAACTACAGTGTTAACAAGAAAAGTAATGGTTATGTCAAGTAAGTATAAACCTTTGCTTACCTATACACACACACACATGCGCTGGACCAGTGGTTCTTAACCAGGGGGGCAATTTCAAGAGGGGGCATGAGCCAGCAGGAAAAAAGTAAGAATTTCACTAATTATTTGTGGAATACTCTTAGGAAATTTTTGCATAATATCATGATGAACATATATTAAAATCTATTTGCAGTACCCATTTCAAACTAATCGTTTGGTTGAAGGTCCAATTATGGGGGTAAAGGCTATAGAACAATCGAAAATAAGAAGGTTGAAGAAATCAATCAATATACTGTGCTCCATTAATGATCTGGTAAGTAAGCAGAGAATAGAAGTGAACACCATACGGAAACCTCTACTCTAAGAATGATATGAGTTCTATCCCTGGCCTACACAGTATGGGAATGAGTACATAGAATTGATCAGCTAAAACACAATGAAAACAACAAAAAAGATGATATCTACTCTTGTCTAAACAACTCATGGAATAATAACCCTTTCCAAATTATAGAAGGTGTAGAAACATAAAATGTGTATCATTATTATTAATTTTTATACTACTATTTGCCTCCATCTTAATTTTTCAGTTGCTTTTTATCGCAACTTTAATCAGGCCGGTGTGTGAGTAAATAGCACGGATCGGAAACAACGAATAAGCTTTTGGTGAGACTCGAACGCCCGTCCCTCGAGTCACATTGAAAGCTTATTTTTTTTATTTCTGATTTGCACTATTTTCTCACAGATGAAGGAAGCCGGCCTGAATAAAGTTGCAATAAAAAGCAACTAAAAAAGATGGCGGTAAATAGTAGAATAAGAATTAATAATGATGTACAATACTTCATTGAATAAAATAAATAATAAAAATAATAAACTGTGTAATATTAATATTAATCAGTTATATTGATTTTTTTTTGTTCTTCTGCCAGGAATGATGACCCAGATATTGAAGATTATGGAAACAAATGGTCTTTGGGTGCATTGTTACGTTACTTGAAAAGACAAGGAACCGATACGGCAGGTGAGGCTGTTGTGATTGATCTCTCCAGAAATTCTTTGTTACACTTTTTTTGTTCTGTCAGCAGCAAATGTTCACTCAGTGTTTCAATGTTCTGACTTTTTTGCCAAATAGTTAAAAGTAGAGTCAGCCTTCCAATTTTGTGGGTTTTGATATTGTGGATTTGTCATCAATAATTAAATGAGAATTATTTTTAATTTTGCTCTCTGCTATGTACATTATTATTCTATTTGTATTGTTCATTACTATAAATACTGTACAGTACTATATACAGTACAAAAACTTATTATAAAAATATATTTTTTGAGTATGCAGCATTATACAAAAAACTGTTATTTGCGAAATTGAAATTTCACAAGGGGTCTGTGCTCTGACAGCCCCCCCCCCCCCCCCACACACACACACACAAATTGGAGAGCTGACTGTATATTTAAACATCTTATGAAAGGTTGGAAGAGTTGACATAACCAGAAGTCCATTTGTGGCAAGGTCATATGGTGATGATAAAAAGGAAATTCTGTTGGAAATTAAATAATATGGCTTTTGTATGAATTGATCTTGAATACATTTTAGGAAATGGTCATAAGTTAAAAAGAAAATTTGTTATAGACTGGTAACTTAGTAATTTTTACAGTTGCTTAGCTGATATAAGTCAAATACATTTCTTAGTTGGAGTTATGTCACCTCTGTCATCAAATGGGCTTATGGTGTAGTAAAATATCATTCAGCCCGGAATATCCTGATTACGAGTTCAAAGGGAAATTCTGTTTTCATTCATGGTTTTCTTGACAAGTGGGCAATAGTATAGGTAAAGAAGTTGGGGTCCACCACCCACCCGTCTTATATTGCAAACCCGCGCTATAACAAACCACGTTATATCGGGGGAGGCCTCCTTTTGTAAATTGTCTAGTTATTTGTTTTTAAATATTATTCATGTTTTTGTCAATTTTCTTAACTTTTTTCTCCCAAATTTCCAACAGCCTTGATGATGAAGATTGAAGATGTCATTGTGAAAACCATCCTCTCTGCAGAACTCCACATAGCAGCAGCCACCAAAATGTTTGTAAACAACAAATGGAATTGTTTTGGTAAATTATTGTTTTTAACCTTTCTCTGGTAATAATACTGTTATTATTTAGAGCCATATGTTGGAAGTGTTGATATTTATTCAGGCATTTTGAAAACATTATCATTTTAAAAGTTGCTGCTTAACTCTTGACTTCATATAGAAAAAATTTAAATCTTAAATCAAAGGAATAACTTCTGATCAGTTGTTTTCTTTGCACTTTAAGGTAATTTATTTTTAGAAACCGTCTACCAAATCTGTCAACCTATGTTTCTTCAGTTTTCAAGTTGGTCTGGCTGGCTATGTATGTATCATGTGTACAGGCCACACCAGTGGAGCTATAGGGCTGAAAATTTAAACATTTAGTCCTTATGTCTAGAAAAAATCTTTCTTTTGTTTTTTAACCCCCTAAATAGGTTTTTAGTGGGGGCTTCAATTTGCAGTATAAGTTTATGCTAAATTGATCTCAGATTAAATCAAAGGAAATTTATTTGCGATGAGCTATATGAAGTTTTATTTTACTTGATACGCACTTTAATCTTTCTGTTTTTGTTGTGTCCGTCTTGTGCGATTGAAAACAATTTTTAAGTAAGGGATTATTTTCGACTGTGTCCATGTATTCAAGGGAAATAACTTTTTTGTCTTAAATCTTTGGACTCCACTGTTGTATGTGTACCAAAGATTTATATTCATCATAATAAAAATATTGATCTCATAAAAGATACTGAAATATTAGAAAGGCCATTTAATAAAGAATAAACATAAAAAATAATATCTTTGAAGATGAACTGTTCCAATTTGTATTCAACAGTTTTTAATTATTTGAATAAATAAATTGCTTCATGATTCTCCTTTACTTTTACAGAATTGTATGGATTTGATATTCTCATCGATGATACCATGAAGCCTTGGATTCTGGAGGTCAATTTATCTCCATCTCTTGTCTGGTAATATTTTCTTCAAAATATATCGAGTTTCTATGGGGAAAGTGACATTTTTAAAATAGTCAATCTCCTCGCATTGTTCAGTAATAGTGTCTTATGTTTCTATAGGGTGGCGCAAAAATCACTTTCCATTTTAAAACTGGAATAACTTTTTTAATAAAAAGGTAAGGAAATTTTCCCTTTAGATATATTTACCTTGAGCTTATTGTGGAACATAACATCCTGCAAATGCCTACCATTTTCAGCTTTGCAGAGTCAAACCCTTTCTAGGCAATGTTCCATGACAGCTTATAATGCATCTAGCTCTAATGCTCTATTTCTTGTTAAAATCATTCTTCAGTTCCAGGAATATTTGGGGGCTTGTTTACATAAAATGGTTTTTAAGATATCCTCAAAGGAAAAAAATTGAGAGCCGTCCAATCAGGCGAATGTGGCAGCCAGTTAATTTTTGATTGACGTGAAATTAATTTGCAAAGCTGAAAATGGTTGGCATTTGAGGGATGTTATATTCCACAATTAGTTCAAAGTAATTTTCATGGTCCAGAATAAATATATCTAAAGGGAAAATTTCTCTACCTTTTTATTAAAAGATTATTCAAGTTTTAAAATGGAATGTGACTTTTGAGCCACCCTATATTACAAAGCAGATCAACTATTAAAACCAAATATTTTCCACATTCTGTTGTGAAGTAATAAGTAACAGATTTCTTACTCCTCACTCCATTACTCATCTTTACTTTACTCCACTACTGCCTCTGTGCATTATAGCAATTAGAAACCGTCAACCAAAACTGTCAACATAAGTTTCTTCAGTTTTTAAGTTGGGCAGGCAGCACCAATGGAGCTAGAGGGCTGGAAATTATTATATCTAGAAAAAACTTTTTTTTTCTTTTTGTTTAAAAATCCCCCATACCCCTAAATAGGCTTTTAGTGAGGGGTTCAATTTGCAATGTAAGTTTATGCTAAATTGATCACTAGTTTGTGTACAGCAGCATTCACGCTTGTTTTTTTTAAATTCAGTTTTTTTTTAGTGATCACTGCCTAACAAAAGGCGAGAGAAGT
>VCCN01000334.1:728465-739732 GCA_006491835.1 Architeuthis dux | reverse complement strand
TTATTAATTATAGAGGATTAATGATAAATAGTTTTACTTTTCAACAAAGAAAATAATCTCTTTTGAGAAGTTTTGCCTGTCCTTTTCCCACTTTTTAGATTAGGTGGGTTAGGGGTTGCCATGCTGGTGGTGGGCAGTGTGCAGTGGTGACTGGCTGGAGAGGGGGAAGGAAGGAAGTAGAATGTGAAGAAATTTAAATTAAAATGTCATACTCCCTTTTCTCCATGACATACAGACAAACCAACCAACCAACCAACCAACACACACTGCATATTATATAAGTTAGATTCAGGCAGTCATTGTATTTTGTAAAAAAAGAAGACAAAAAAAAACTAGCATTCCAAGGGAAATTATAGATCAACGCCACCCATATATGCTGTGTTGGGGGTAATCAATTAAAACATTAGAAAAAGGGGTGATTAATGAATAAGTTACTTCTCTCGCCTTTTGTTGGGCTGTGATCACTAAAAAAGGTCTGAATTTTCAAAAAACAAGCGGGCACAAACTAGTGACCAATTTAGCATAAACTTACATTGCATATTGAACCCCCTCTAAAAAACTATTATGTATTACCTAGTTTACCCTTGCCATAAAAAAATGACGGAATTATTTAATTTTGCAATTGCTCAGAATATAAATAGGTGTGAAGCTGTTTCAATTAAGAAATTGTCACAGATTTCAAATATTATTGTGTACAATCATCTTTCTCTTACAAATAACAAAAGTCTTCTAAGGGAAGTAACTCTTGCATGAAAATGTTAAAGTTATTTCCTTTGTGTGAGAGACGGACCAACCAGAAAACCAACACACACTGTATTATTATATGTAGATAGATGTATATAAATATATGGTTATGTGTGACCTTTTTTAATTAAATGACATAAATACTAAATGTTTTTATGTTGTGACAGCTAAAATCTTTGAACAGTAAAATAGATAAACTTTTTAGATAAAATACAGTAATACCTTAGCACTACGCATTTTAACACTGATTCTCTATAGCATATTTTCCAAATATTTTTTGTAATAAATATAGTTATGTTAAATTTCCAAAATAAATAATGATAAAAGACAGCATCATGGACAGTCTCCGGAATAACCATATTACTGTACACTTTGGTTAATGTGCCACTTGTGTGGGAATAAACACAGACATATACACTAATTTATCATGTATTGATATACATCGATATCTAGTGATATTTCACCAGCTCTATAAACTAGCTACCAGATGAGATACACAGCACTTCCATTCCATCTTGTTACGGTTCAACAATGACATCATATATTTTAAAATAATGAGAATGACCCTGACTGGGAGCGCAGCAGCAAGGCAAAGGGAGTTGTTCTGGACATGCTATTTATGCTATGTTATAATGATCTGCCCACCATCAGCCCCACCGTCTATGGTCCTTCTGCTGTGGAATACCCGCCACAAATATCTTCTTTTGTGAAGCCAAGCCATTCATTTATAATGACCCTGTATAGTGCCGTTTCATTTAGTGTTGCATTTTTTTAGGAACGTGTTTAGAACGCTTAGTGAGGTATTACTGTAATGACCCTATATAGCACTGTTTCGTTAAGAGCTGCATTTTTTAGGAACGTATCTAGAGTGCTAATCGAGGTATTACTGTATATCAACCAAAGATTTACATTAAAATTTCATACTATCAATGTAGTTTAATGATTTATTTTTCAGTCAATTGCAAGCTCGTACAGCTTTTGCTCTGTATTTGACCCAAGTTCAACAGCGATTGGTCAAAGAAGCCAGTTCCAGAGAAGAAGGGAATGTGGAGTCCCTTAACGATCAAATGGTAAGACACCCTGAAAAATAATTCTATGAACATTTCACACAGGTCTGCCTGATTGGACCAATATTACAACACATTAAAAACAATACATCTGTTATACAAATAAGAGATAGAAAGTAACTTTAAAAAACAAGAAAAATAATGATGAATGAAGGCAAGCAGGGTTGCCTTATTGGACTACATGGGGGAGATAATCCAAGCTTCATCTTCGAGACTTACTCAACACAGGCATTGGAATTGCACGGAATTTTGAATTGATTGATTGTTCTGTTTAACAGCACATCGATCCTTGGTGGGTCATTTAGTGCCGAATTTAGTGTGTGCGTGGGGGGGGTCCCATGCCCCCATGACTAGAGACTTGAGCGGGGAGAGTCCCAAATCCCTGTCACTGAGACAAATGCCATGAGTACTGGGATAAAGGGGCGGGGTGGAGATCCCAAAAGTTTCTCAGGACGAATCCTGAGCATGATAATGGTGATCGCCTCCCGACCAGCTGGCCAAGATATCCTGTGCAACTTCTCCCAGGACGATACCCGAGCATGCCACAAGGACCTCCGAAGGGCAGTGGTTCTCTGAACTACGGGGCCATGGCGGTTTCGAAGAACAGATACTACACTTTGATCTTAGCCAAAAGGCTGCAAAGCAATCCGAATTTTGAAATCGAGTGAGTCTGGAGCAAGAGGTTCAACACCAGCCTCAATTCAACACTATTCCAATGCCTGTGTTATATAAGTCTCGGAAATAAAACTTGGATTATCTCCCCTTGTAGCACAATCTGGCAATCCTGCTTGTCTTCATTCATCATTATTTTTATGTGTTGTAATATTAATATATTTGTTTTAATGTGTTGTAATACTAAATATTTTTACAGCAATATTTTTAGGAGTTTGGACTGAAAAGAAGGGTGCAGTTGAGATATGTAGTACAACTGAGGTTTTTCTTGATAACGGTGGAATGATAGTTAAGCATTCAGAAGTCTTTAACCCTTTCACTCAAAATGCTGACATTTCTTCCAAACTGTATCCCTGAACCTCCAAAGAAAATAAGTCAATTTAACATTTACCAAACAAAAGGAAGGGAGAAACACAAGTTATGTGTCTGTCCCTTAATGCCCATACCTTTTGCTTCTTTTGCAAGTCTCTAGAAGTATTTTTATCTATTTTTGAAGTATTCAATTTTTATTATTTTTATTTTTATTATTATCTATATTTGAAGTATTCTATCTCTTCATATGACAACTTTAAAATACATGGCTTTTCTGTCATTTATTTTGCAATATCAAGCTATCAGTCATTTGTTTTGCAATATCAAGCTATCAGTCATTTGTTTTGCAATATCAAGCTATCAGTCATTTGTTTTGTAAGATCAAGCTTTCAGTCATTTGTTTTGCAATATCAAGCTATCAGTCATTTGTTTTGCAAGATCAAGCTTTCAGTCATTTGTTTTGCAAGATCAAGCTTTCAGTCATTTGTTTTGCAAGATCCAAATATCATATTTTCTATTTATTTATTAAACTCTTAAATTCATAGACTGCTTGATACCACTCCTAACACAGAGTGGAACTCTCCTGTGAATAGAATGAAATGAAAATTTTAAAAATTACCTAAAAGTGCAAGGGCGGTAACTTTAATCAGAAGTTATTCACCTTGATAATAAAATTCAATTTTTTTATATGAATTTAAGAGTTAAAGAATTTAATTTCTGTTTCTTCATTGTTTTGTTCCATATTAGTTCTATTTTTTGTTTTTTTTCCCTTCATTTTACGCCATATCAGGATCTGGTTTTACGCTTTTTAAAGCGAGCTGCTGTTAACTTACAAAGAAATTTTCGTGTAATTGTGCCTAGTAAGAAACTGCCCCTGAAGGAACGTGCAAGAATCTTAGCTAAAGAACTGGCTGAGTTTGTGCAGCACTACAAGAAGGTAAGGTACCAACGCACCAAACACCCTGGGTGGCAACGTTACGCTTGCAAACTGAGTAGTTCACCAGTAGTTCCCAACCATATTTCCTCTCTTCCCCACAAAGACTTGTTGAAATATACATTTGGCACCTTTGATAGGAGTTTGGATCTACTCGTACTGTAACACCTAATCAACTATTTAACACTGTAGCTAGTTTAATCCTAGAGGTTCACTCCTATAATATCCCTTGAAGTATGAGTAGGATGGAGTTTGTTCCCCCCCCCACCATCAATACCTCTAGTCTGTTAAACTATGCTATCCCTACTTTAACCAGCTAAACCTAACATAGTCACCTGATCAAAATGGCATAGGTATATAAAATTCCCCTCTTTCCCATGCCAATTCACTTCTACTTCTCTAAGTTCTCCAGTAATCTCTACCCTCCTCTCTTCCCCCTTTTTCTTCCCTCCTTCCCTTTTCTTTAGATTTTCTTCCCATTTAATATTGCCTTTGACCCCCCCCCCTCCTGTAAGGTGGGGGAGACAGTCAACTTCATAAACCCTTGACATTTTATTAATTCATCATCCTAAACAACTGCACTGACTGCAAAAATGGATAAAATTGAGAGCAACAAAAAGACAATTATTCTTCAATTGATTTTTTGCAATATTTTTAGTATTTTTCTTAAAGACAAAAAATTGATGGATTTTTAAGCACACACATAATTATTTGGGAAAAGCATTGCACTAATTATAATTTTTTATGTTTTAAATCTGTGATGTTGCAGTTCCGAAAATATTCCTCTTTCTCTTTGTTCTGTGGGGTAAATTTTAAATTCATGAACTGCTTGTAAACCCTTGTAATTGACAGTGGAACTCTTCAATGAATAGAATTAAAAATAATGGAACTCACCTGTGAATTGAACAGGAAAAAAATTTTAAATTCATCTAATGGTCAAAGGGATGTAATTTTAATGTTTTATATTCAAATCATCTGTTTGTCTCATTAACCTTTAAGTTAATGAGACAAACAGATGATTGAATATTTGGAAATGTACAATTCCAGCTCATTTTTTAGAAACATTACAAAACCTTTTGATATCAAATTTAAGCAGATCTTCATTAATCTACTTAATTTAATTGGTACTTCATGACTATAGTATTGAAGTTTCTCTTTATATATAAAATTCAATGTTTGTCTGTTTGTTCCAAGTTGTAGGCCAAAATACTGCACTTAGGAAGCTGAAATTTGGCATGCGGGTACATCTTTTCATAGCAAAGGTCATAGGCTATTTGAGGTCACCAGAGGGCATTTATGGTAATTTCTAGCCAATTGAAACACTTGTAGGCCACAATTTTTAACCTAGAAAGCTGAAATTTGGCATATAGGTACATTTTTTCACAATGAAAGTCATGGGATATGTGAAGTTGACCTAGGAGGTCATTTGAGATTGTCAGAGGTCATTTCTAATTTGTATTAAGACAAATGTATGGGAGACCACTCATTGTTTTTGCAAATTTCAACTTTCTTTTACAAATAGATTTTAACATTTACATTTTGTAATTTTTACTTTAATAATCCGGAATATTGATAATTGAAACTTAAACACACACTCATGTAAAAAATGATCCCAGCATTGGTAAGAGCCTGCCAACCCTTGGTATATAGACTCACAAAACATCAACTTGTGATATAGGCTATATGAAGATGAACTTGGAGCTCATTCAATGTCACCAGTGGTTATTTCTATTTAATCTCTGGTCCTAAACATTGAAAACAAATAATTGTTATATCAAGATTTTGTGCGTTTTTGTCACATTGACAAAAATGTGTTCATAAAAAGAGAAAAGTGAGAAAAGTAATAATAGTAAAATACAGTCACTGTCTATTTATATTTCACAGTGAAAGCTTTTCAACCCCTTCTCATTTTCCTTTCTAAACGTACTAAAAGGTGACAGTATTATTTTATTGTTTATTTTTTATTAGATGGAGTATTTATTGTAAACCATTATTAATTTATGACTATTTACCATCATCTTAATTTTTTAGTTGTTTTTTAAGATTCATTTTACAAGTAAACCCAAAAACCATATTATTAAAAAAGATTTTCTGAGGAAATTTGTTGTGCTTTCAATCAGTAAGACCTCTGTTACTTTTTTTTCACCTTTAAGGGGTCAGAAGTGAAGAGAAACTTTTCTTTATAAGTCTGAAAGCTTCAGTTCTATTTTTACTCCTTAAATATTTAATACTACTTCAGCTAGTGTATGTATGGTACCATAACACAGCAAAAACAGCACATCGTAGACAGAGGTTTACTACTTCAAAATGCCCTAACTTGAAGAATAAAACAAATCCGAGTGATTTTCAATTGCAACTTTATGTAATATAAGAGTGTGTGACATAAGAGAATGTTATTCTGATCAGCTTTTTTTTTTTTGAAACTTGGGGTCAAAAGTAATGGGAAGTTTTTTTTTCTCTTTTGTGGATCAAAATTATTGCGAAACTATTTTTTCCCTTTTAGGCAAAAAATTGAGGGGATATTCTTTTCCCTTTTTAGGGGTCAAAAGTGCAGTTAAACTCTCTTTCCCATTCAGGGTTCAAAAGTAAAACTTTTTCTTTTTAGGGAAAAATGCTTATTATAGTAGCTTCCCTTATTTATTTGGAAATAATTATAATATAAATTTGATACAAAGGAAGTGACTTTACATCGAGCTTAATGGCCAGCAAAGGCAGCCTTTGAGTGAGTTTACATGGTTTATTACTTTCTCTCAAATTAGTTCTACAAACTTTTAAATTAAAAAAGCTAAACTTTAATGAAGCTAGAATAATTATAAATCCTGTGCAATGTTTTTTTCTTCCTAACATAGGGTGGGAATTTCTGTGTTCAAAACCTATACATATGTATTATAATAAAATATAACTATTCTTATCTTAACTCTTAAATTCATATGAAAAAATTCAAACCTTAAATCAAGCTGAATAACTTCTGATCGAAGCTACTTCCCTTGCACTTTTAGGTAATTTTTAAAAAATAAAAAAAAGGTTTTGTGAGGATAAAGGCGCTGATGTAACATCAGGTTGTGAGTTGTGGCAAACTGCAGAAATGGTCTGGAGGAATAAAGTACAATGTTAATCCATACATGTAACATTCAATAACTTGAAGCATATTAACTCTTAAATTCATATCAAAAGGGGCCTTTTGGTTAAGATCAAAGTGTAGTATCTGCTCTTCGAAACCGCCATGGCCTCGAAGTTCAGAGAACCACAGCCCTTCGGTGGTCCTTGTGGTATGCTCGGCTATCTCCGGATATCTGGGAGAATTTGCACAGGATATCTTGGCCAGCTGGACGGGAGGCGATCACCATTAGCATGATCGGGATTCGTTCTGAGAAGCTTTTGACCACTGACCAGCTTATCCCGGTCCTCGTGGCATTTGTCTCAGTGACAGGGATTCTCAAGTCACTAGTCACGGGGACATGGGATCTCCCCCCCCCCTACTGAATTCGGCACTAAATGACCAACCAAGGGTCGATGTGCCATTAAACAAAACAATCAATCATATAAAAATAGTTAAATGTTAAATCAAGAGGAATAACTTCTCATCATAGTTACTCCCCTTACACCTTTAAGTAATTTTAAAATAATTTAATTCACAAAAGCGTTCAATTTTTAAAATTCTATTCATTGAAGAGTTCCACTGTGTTTAGAAGCGGTTTCTAGCGGTCCTTGAATTTAAGAGTTAGCAAATACTTGCCACCAGTAAACATAATCATCTGGATAGAAAATGCTTATCACTTGACATGTACTCCTGTTTTACTCCTGCTTTTATTAAAAAAACCTTTTGTCAGGAAATTACTCTCTGTAATTTCTGACCACTTCTCATATTGCTCACTGTCGTTCGGTGTGTTTTGTAGATTACAATGTTTTGTTTGATTTGATTTTCAGGAAACCCAACAGTTGAAAAAAACCCTATCAAGTGATATGAAAGATGACATTACTCAACCAATTAGTGCTGAAGATTTCAATCGGTTCCTGAAATATTCAAAGTAAGCCCAACCGTTTCTCATTTACCTACATTTTTAAATTCTTTTGCTCAAAAGGGTCATGTCCTCAGAAAGTATTTAATCAAAGCACAATTCCAGAGGTGTAGCTGGGGGAGGGGGCTATTTGTAAATGCCCTTCTCCAGACACACAATGGAGGGGAGCCCACAAAAGCTTTATTAATAGTAGTTCACCCACTGCATTTCTACTGACATTATACAATAACAAGGATATATCTGTACATACATGAATTCATTGAATTGCATAAATAATAATTCAGCCTTTGGGGTTGTTTGCCACCAATTAAGTGATAATGCATGTCTATTTATTGTAAATTTTCCTTTTTCATCAAATCTCACTCAATGTTGGAGCCAGCATGAAAATAGCCAATAAAGATGTAGCTTCTGACAAGACTTGAACCCTTGTCCTACACCTCAGGAGCCTTCATGGACATCGCTTTGACCACTTCAGCCAAGGGATCCCTGATGATTGAGCAGAAAATAATCTTGCACATCTCTTTTCCAATTCTGTACACCATCTTTTTTTTACTACCTGGTAATATGATAAAGTGTCCCGTCTCTTAAGAGGCAACTCCCAATGGAGGCTGGTGATGAAGTTCTGGTTTCTGTTGCATGCGTCAGCTTAGTGATCCTTGCATGTTTCAAGTCTGGTCGAGACCGGGACTTTATTCCTACAAGTTTTTATGACCATCCCCTTTTCCACCAAAGGGATACCTCCACCCTAATCACACAGCTTAGAGTGTACTCAATTAGTTGCTGAGTGCACAGGGAAATTTGTCCTAATGAAGAGTTTTCCACACTCTCCACTCATACAGGGAATCAAACCCAGGACCTTCTGCGTGTAAGGCAGACAGGCTAACCATTACACTATCCGAGCAGACACCTGGTTATATGACTGTTGCTAAAGGATTTTTTTCAAAAATATTTTTGTTTTGTTCAACTTTTGAGGACGTTATATATATTGATCTTAATAATACTAGCAAATTTTATGCAGGTTACATTTCCTGTCTGAACTTTCTAAAAAAAAAAAGTTAATTAAATATCAATATCTATCTATAGTCTACATATTTCTATTTCAGTGAAAGTGAACTGGAAATGGTCCTGACCACATATGCCAAGCTCAAGAAATCTGCCAGTATCTTTTTGGGTGAAAGTACGGCTTCAACTCTGGAAGATTCTCAGTGTTCCAGCATTTCTTCTTCTTCAACAAAAGAAGGCAAAGGTTCAGCCAAGAAAGAAGGTACACACAGAGGAAAGAAAAGCACAAGTCCCCCCAAAAGTGAGTACATTTATAAAAGTAAATATACAGGCTGCCCTGTTTTTAAGCCAGGAATGCGATCCTAGAGGAGGCGGCGTAAACAAATTCAGCACAAAATAAATCCATTATATAAGCATGTTAATATCAGTTTTTACTAATAAATATAATACTAATTTGTTATTTTAATATATAAAATAAATAAATAATAACTTAATTAATAAAATACTACCTGAATTACCAAAAATCTGGTTTGAAATTTGGGCAAATTTCAAACCAGATTACACTCCACAGTTTCCAATTTTAGGGAAAAATCATAATTCTCAACACTTGTGTAAGTTTCAAAATAGTTTTATTATTGAAAGCTGAAAAGGGCTTTGCAAAGAACATGGAGTACATTATTGTAAATCTGCGTAAATCAAACCATCGGGGCAGGCTGTACTTGTGTGTGTTAAAGATATTTTTGTTGTTAAGTTTAAAATAATAAAACCTAATGATTTTTTTTGTGGATGATTAAGAAAGATTTTATTTTAAAGACATGACATTTAAAATTCATATAAGCATGCATTTTATAATATATGTAATCTTGTATTTTGTGCCTGCCTTAAAATACCTGTCGTGTGGACATCATTGTAAGCCAATTGAAATACAAGATATTTTTTCAGTGACTGATAAAAATCTGTGTTTTTTTATTGTTTTAATTCAGCCCATGTAATTAACTCATTAACTTATTCGGGTTACCTCCCCCTTTTAGAGCATGTATTTCATCAGTGTAAAGTGAGTCAAAAATGATACAATAAAAAATAAAAATTGTATTCTCTGTCCCTTGCCCCGCTCACAATCCCTTGTCTTCAAATGCCACCTACTTCTACCTTACCTTCCAACGCCTGCCCCCCTACTGTCCCCTTGCCTTCCAGCACCCTCCTTTAGTCCTCCAGTGTCTCAGCCTTTTGGCTAAGATCAAAGTGTAGTATCTGCACTTCGAAACCGCCATGGCCTCGAAGTTCAGAGAACCACAACCCTTCGGGGTCCTTGTGGCATGCTCGGGGAGAAATTATGCAGGATATCGAAGCCTTTGGCTAGGATCAAAGTGGAGTATCTGTTCTTTGATCCTTGTGGCATGCTCGGGTATCTCCGGATATGTGGGAGAAGTTGCACAGGATATCTTGGCCAGCTGGTCGGGAGGCGATCACTATTAGCATGCTTGGGATTCGTCCTGAGAAACTTTTGACCACTGACCAGCTTATCCCGGTCCTCGTGGCATTTGTCTCAGTGACAGGGATTTGGGATTCTCCCCCCTCAAGTCTCTAGTAACGGGACATGGGATCCCTCCCCCCTACTTAATTCGGCACTAAGGGTTGATGTGCCGTTAAACAAAACAATCAATCAATCAGTCCTCCAGTACCCCCAAGAGCTGATAGCGCCCAATTTGGGAATCACTGGTCCACAATTTGACAGAATAAGGTCTTCATGTTTATTCTTTGACTTGTATAAATTTTACTGTTCACAAAGCTGTAGTATTTATACTAAAGCCAAAAATATGAAAAATCTATTAAAATTTTGTAATCACTACAATGGTATCATCTGCATATAATTTATATGAATTGAATGAGAACAATAGTTTGAAATATTTTATATTTTTGTGTTAATTTAATTTTCATTCATTCTATTTGGAGTAATATTTCTCCTGTAAAATTCTTTTTCTTTTAATTTTTAAAACCTGTTGCTTCAGAAACATAGAATGATCTTTGTATTGTTTTTAACTTTGAGAAGAGTCATTAACTTTCCAACTTTTGTTTGAACAATCCAATCTCTTCTTCCCATCTTTGATGTTAACACAATGTTTCGGCCAATTCATTCTACAGCCTTCTTCAGGTGTAATATAAAAAAAGAAGATAGTTTTATATTGAATTTACGCTAGAAATATTTTCATTGGATTTTTATCAATAAAAGAACAGTTTATTGATTTAAGAGAAAGTTGTGCAAACACACAAAATAAACAACACAGCAATCCGTGCACTACTATGCCGTGGGTGAACTACTATTTATAAAACTTTTGGGCCCTCCCCCCTTCATTGGGGCCCTAGGGGCAATTTCAGATAGCCCCACCCATAGCTACGACTCTGTATCAACAGAATGTGAAATCTGACACAAAGTGGGTTTTTTGTTTTTTTAATAGGGTCTTAGCAAAAAAATACCATAGTTTTGCATTCTTTGCCATAGGTATCAGGACACACTCT
>VCCN01000334.1:660106-712380 GCA_006491835.1 Architeuthis dux | reverse complement strand
TTTTATTAAAACTCAAACAGTCATTGCCGTGCTAGCTTATTATGAAAATTAAAAAAATGTTAGCTTCTTTAACAGTGATCGGTCAAATCAGTCCTTATGATGCAATACATTTTTGATGGTTAAGTCGTCCAACTTTGTCGACTTTTCCCTAAATGAGTACATTAAAAAAAACTAACTGAAAATATAGATAACATCAACATAAAAGAGAGAGACACAATGTGAAAAAGGATTTGATACATAAACCATCTACGGATTATATTGCATTGTTTCAAATCCAAAACATGAAGTAATTAACTCTTAGTTTCATATAACAAAATTTAGATGTTAATAACAAAGGGGATAACTACTGATCAAAGTTACTTCCCTTTCAACTTTAGGTTATTCTATCTGTCATAATAAGTTTAACAAACTTGGTTTCCACCACTGAAGAGTCCCACTGTCAATTAGGAGTGGCATCAAGCGGTTTATGACATTAAGAGTTAAACTTTAGAACTCTTAAAGATATTTGGCCACTCATAGAAGAAAATATGGCAATGTTTTACGACTTATCCATCAAAAAAAGATTGCATCATAAGGACTGATTTGACCGATCACTGCTAAAGAAGCTAACATTTTTTTACTTTCGAGTTTTAGTAAAAAACAATTATTTTCTTTTATTTCTTTTATTTCTTTTATTAAATGAAGTATTGTAAATCATTTTTATTAATTTTAGACTTCTATTTACATTCATCCTAATTTTTACTCACAATTTAACTAAGGCCGCTACCATACAGCAGTGTTTGTTTTGGTTTTAGTAAAAAAGCGATTATTTTATTATTTATTTTTAGTTAGAAAGTAAAGTCTTGTTTATTATTTACCTTCATCTTAACATTTAGTTAATTACATTTCAAATTGGTTTTAATAAAAAAGTTATTATTCGTTTATTGTAAACCATTTTACACAGCCATAGTTAAATAAATTGTGATTTTTAAAAAAAACTAAAAATTAAGATGAATGTAAATAGTAGTCAAAAATTAATAAAAATGGTTTACAATACTTCATCTAAATAAAAATAAATGATACAATAATTATTTTTTACTAAAACTCAAACAAAAACTGTTGTGTCGGCCTTAGTATGAAAGTAAAAAATGTTAGCTTCTTTAGCAGTGATCAGTCAAATCAGTCCTTATGATGCAATCCTTTTTTTTTATGGTTAAGTTGTTAAACATTGCCAAAAATATTATATTTCTTTTCAATTTCTTTCTCTTTTGTGAAAGCATTAAATTGATATGTCTTTTGGTTTTGGGTTTTTTTTTCAGACACCTACAATGAGAAGGCAATCCAGGATGCCCTGCAGAATTTGATGGTCAAGCAGCAACTTCGCCAATATTCTGCACACAAAGGTACAGGAGTTCTATCCAGCCGAACCTGTGATTCCAAACAAAGTGCCTTCAGTTTAAATACGCGCTCAAAGAGTCTTGATCGTAAATCCGGCAAATCCTGTCGCGTGGCCAACGCTTCTTCAATGTCAAACGTAAACACACAAGAAAATTTGTACGTGGGCTTAGAAAAGTCTATTAGTGACACCATCACCCCTTCAACAGGTCATACATATTCCCACAAGGTATGTTCCGATAGCACACAATGTAAACACTGTTCAACTCCATCATCTAATTTGAACTCTTCAGAATTAGAAGAGCCGCAACAGAACGCCAATGGTTTGTTTTCATTTAAAACCTTAATAGGTCCCCTCGATGCTGCTCTCTCGGATGGAGCAAGTTCCCAAATTTCGCAACCCCCCAGCACCGCAACCTCTGGAGATCACCACATGGAGAATCCAATCAATGCTAACCATAACAACAACAATTCTTACAGCAATAAAATTAAAAACAGTAATGATAAGCTAAACAGCGATAGCTCACTTCAGCACATAAAAAAGATGGTGTTACCACAAGCCTACCCCAGTAGCAAACCCTCGAATCGATCACAGCCTAATAACAGAGGTGGGCAAAGCTTTAAGCCACCCTCTGATTCCTTGCACAAACGTTTCTCCTCTGAGCCGTACATACTGCCCACAGCCCAGAATGAGTCAGCAACTTCTGCACAAAGGTTCTTCCAGCAATGGACACAGCAGATGTTAGTGCACCAACAGCCGCAATTGTTGCAGAAACAGCACAAGAAGCATCCCAAGCTACACAATCTGGTTTTGCAAAAATCTTCACCATCGCCGTCCCCTTCTTTTGACCTCACAGTGAAGCAGCTGCAGTCAGTGTATACACCCCGACCACCTGTGCACCGTCCACGGAAGACAACTAACCTCTATAAGGCCTATAGGTAGGTTTCATTAATTGCATGAAATAGCACTGGAGTAAAGATACCATTTTTAATTTTGAGAAGAATCATTAACATTCAAAGAGTTTTTTGGACAATTGAACTCTGTGTTGTTTGTTGTTCAAACAACCTTTTGGACGATTCATTCTTCAGCCTTCTTCAGGGGTAATATGTAATATCCAAGAGAAAAGAGTCTCTTTTTCTGGTCTCTTTCAAAGTAAAGTTCAATACTGTTTTTTACTTTACCCTAATGGAGAAAGAACCAGAAAAAGAGGCTCTCTTTCCTTATGGATATTACATCTGAAGAAGACCGTAGAATGAAGCAGACGAAACGTTGTGTGAACAACATAAACAAGATGGAGTTCAATTTTGCAAAAGAACTCTGTCAAACACTGTAGTAGTTCAGTGTTGAGTTTGTTTATTTATGAGGAAAGTAAGTCATTTTTGGTTGTAGTTTTTGCATTCTAATTTTTAATATTTTCTGCTTTGTTGGATGTCAAATAACATTGTTTAAACCTGTGCTTCTCAAACTCGGGACCCCTTTTGATGAAATGAAATATTTTGGAACCCCTGTTGATGAGACAAAATATTTCTTGACCTCTTTTGTTTGGACGAAAAATATTTCTTGGCCTCTTTTGATGTGAGAAAATATTTCTTGACCCCTTTTGATTGGACGAAATATTTCTTGGCCTCTTTTGATGGGACGAAATATTTCTTGACCCCTTTTGATCAAACGAAATATTTCTTGACCTCTTTTGATGGGACAAAATATTTCTTGGCCTCTTTTGATTGGATGAAATATTTCTTGGCCTCTTTTGATGGGAGAAAATATTTCTTGACCCCTTTTGATTAGACGAAATATTTCTTGGCCTCTTTTGATTGGATGAAATATTTCTTGGCCTCTTTTGATCAGACGAAATATTTCTTGACCCCTTTGATTGGACGAAATATTTCTTGACCTCTTTTGATGGGATGAAATATTTCTTGACCCCTTTTGATCAGACGAAATATTTCTTGACCTCTTTTGATTGGACGAAATATTTCTTGGCCTCTTTTGATTGGATGAAATATTTCTTGACCTCTTTTGATGGGACAAAATATTTTTTGACCTCTTCTGATGGGACAAAATATTTTGTGACCCCTTTTGACGAGACTGAATATTTTGGGACCCCTTTAGATGAGACAGAATATTTCGGGACCCCTTTTGATAAATTATTAGCAACCCTTCACTCATTGTAATAAAAGCAATAGGTACTAAGACTAATATATAATAAGACTAATATATAATTAAGTCTTTACTCATAATTTAACAGTAACTAAACATAGGAACGAATTTAGACAAAAAGAAATGTCAAAAATTGCAATATATTTATAATCTATAATAAATTTTACGGTGTTTATTACAAAATAAATTACTAAAATGTAACCAAGACAAAATTTATTTTTAAAAAATTAGTGAATAGCATTGAACCATTTTACAAGGAGGAGGACATTTTTGTGTAGAGATAATAAAACAACTAGCTATAGCATATATTGGTGTCATGCAAAAATAATAATCTAATGTAGTTATGTGCCTTCTATGGGGTGGCCCAAAAGTCACTTTCCATTTTAAAATTTGAATAACTTTTTTAATAAAAAAACTTATTTACCCCATCACATTCAGATATTATACCTGAAGAAGGCCGTAGAATGAATCAACCAAAACGTTGTGTTAACAGTACAAACAACAAGGGGTTCAATCGTCTGAAGAACTATTTGAATGAATTTTTCTGTTATATTTGTTAAAAACATTTTCTGCATTTATAAATATAACTTTGAATTAAATAAGTTGTAGTGAAATAACTCTAATTAATTAATTTATACAGGGGTCTCTCGATATAGTGCAGTTCATTATAGCACAGTTCCCGATATAAGGCAGGTGGGTTGTGGACCCTAACATATTTGCTTATATCTCTCATATCCAGAAAACCGTGAATAAAAACAGAATTTCATCAAAAGACATATAACTGAAATATTAAATTTCTCAATTTGTAATCAATTAACATTTTATTACATGTTGTTTTACACAAAAATTAATCACTGCTACCAAAGGTTTAGGTTATTCATGTGTTCACACATTTATATGTATCTATCTATCTAACCGTTCATAGTAGAAACTTGAAATTATGCACACACACACTCCCCTCAATGAAAAACTTTGTACAATGAGTAGGGAAGATGCTTTGTTTTGTTTTTTGAAAATTCCCCTCCAAAATAGGTTTTTAATGAGGATTCAATTTTCAATGTAAGCTTATGCTAAATTGGTCACTAATTTGTGCCCGCTTGTTCTTTGAAAATTCTGACATTTTTTATTGATCACAGCCCAACTCTTTAATTGATCACCCCCAACACAGCATATATGGGTGGCAGTGATTCATAATTTCCCTTGGAATGCTATTTTCTTTTTAAAAATCTTTGGCACTTGTAATTGATTTTTGATTATTCCTGGTTCAGTTATAACGTGGTTGTCTTTCCTGGACCTCAACATCCAAATTATAAAGAGGCTCTACTGTAGTATCATTTTATCACAGATTTATGATACTGAAGATTTTCTTGTCCAAAATGTAATTCTTTGTTAGAAACCATCAACCAAAACCATCACCGTTTCTTTCAGTTTTCAAGTTGGTCTGCCTGGCAAGCTATGTATGTATCATGCATACAGGCCACACCAATGGAGCTTTTTTTTTTTAGTGGAGGGTTCAATTTACAATGAAAAAAATGTTTTTTTTATTACGAAAGCAGACAACATAGAGAATGTTCTACAGGAGAGAGAAATAGAATGTTTGCACAGTGTAAATGTTTTTATTATGAAAACAGACAGCACATGTTTTTAATAAGCCTATGTAAATGTTCCAAAGTATTGGTAGAGAATTGAGAATGTTTCTACAGGAGAGAGAAATAGAATGTTTCTACAGTGTAAATGTTTTTATTATGAAAACAGACAGCACATATTTTTAAATACAATGTAGACATTTTAAATACATTTTTTCACTATTAGTTTATGCTAAATTGATCCCTAGTTTGTGCCCGCTTGTTTTTTGAAAATTTGAAAAAAGGTGAGAGAAGTAACTTATTCATTCGTCACCCCTTTTTTTAATTAATCACCTCCAACATGGCATGCTACCAAAAGATGCTGGTAACATGACCTGTATTTTCTTTTTCTTTGAGGCTAATTCTTTGTTTCTGAACTCTTTTTCAGCTGTCTTATTCCACAGCCAAATCCAAGTCCGAAGAGTGGTGAACAAAAGACGAGGAGAGTGACTTCTTCTTCTTCTTCTTACAAGACCTTGTAACTGTCCACAAAGCCATTATTTGAATCTCTTTCTCTTGGTTCACGCAAGGACATTGCCTAATGTGTGCAGCAACAAAAACCATACATCATGGTAGAGGAGGATGATGAAGAAGAAGAAAAGGAAGATTTGGAGCTTGAAAGGGAGTTGGAAAGAAACCCAAGAAAATTGGGAGAGGGGTGTCAATAGGTTTTGACAACTGGCAGTAAAAAGTACATCCCAACTGTCATTAAAAAATGAATACAGTAATTTCTCAGTGAATATTTACAAAGACTATACACATAAAAGATATAAGCTACAATGGCTCAAGCCTGCGCGTACACTCACACTCTCACACTAATGCATATCTACTCACACACATGCACATATCTACACACACACTCATGTGCATTAATATTTACACATACATGCTCATTAACTCTTAATTCCATAACCCACTTGATACCACTGCTATTGACAGTGGAACTCTTCTGTGAATAGAATGAAAAATAATGGAACTCTTCTAAGAATTGAATTTCTTTTTAAATAATAAAATTTACCTAAAGGTCAAATCAAATCTCATAATCAGTAGTTATTCCTCTTTAAATTTCCATTCAAATTATTTATATGAATTTAAGAGTTAATACCCACGCGCACACACAGGCCCATTAATACCTACACATACACACATATATGTTACATTAGTTGAAACTAAAGATCTAAGACCTTTATATAAGAAAGATTAGTTTCAGGTATTTTTGTTAGACTGAATCACGCCTCAGACTTCCATCCGTGCACGCACATTCGCAACTGATGCACTCATTGTATATTGAATATTAACTAAAAGAAAGAAGGCATCTCTCTCTTCCCTTCCTCTGTGTCTTTCTCTCCCTTCCTCCATCTCTTTCATATCTTTGTTCAAAAAGCAACGTTTAACTTTACGAGAAAAATCAAACTAAGACTCCGATTTGTGCATAAAATTCTACAGATCTCATATTGAGAAGCCGCAACTCTGCTTTGTATTTATTGAACCGTTTTAACGAAACTCTCAAACGTAGCTACGATACATGTTATACCTTTGCCTTGTAGAAATGTTATTATTAAATCCGTCACAAGAAAGAGTCTTACATGTCTGCAAAGTCGTAAAAAAAATGAAAAGATAAGAAAAAAAGGATTTTTTTTAGCAACCATTTTTATTGTACCATTTTACGTGTGTTGATAATACAAGTACTGTTTCTATTATTATTATTATTATTATTATTATTAACATCATTTTCACCTGTTGTTAGCAGGGTTGCCCAATTGAGCTACAAGGAGAGATAATCCAAATTTTATCTCTGCAACTTACCCAACACAGAGGAAGAGAGTCAAATTTAAAAATCGAGCCAGTCTGGATGCAGAGGTTCTGTACTAGCCTCTTGAGGTGGCTTACTCGATTAAGAAATTTGACACTATTCCAATCCCTGTGTTGTGTAAGTATCAGAGATTAAGTTTGGATTATCTTCCCTTGTAGCACAATCTGGCAACTCGGGTTGTTAGAGGTTATTAAAATGTTAATGCGTATAAACAGGGAAGGAAAGAGAATAGATGTGGAGTTTTATATAGAATCATCAAAGACCTGAGCAGATTTACTTTTTGGTATATCATCAAATAAAATTGTATCTTAGCTCTTCCAATTATTACATTTTATGCTTTGGCTTTGTTTTATACTGCAATTTGCCCATTGTATCTTTAACTTTTTCTCTAAATAACATGGATATAAAGGCAAAGTGTTTTTACTGTTTTGATTTTCCCTTGTTATAAATGCACAACCGCTAACTTCAACTAAACCTAATGCGGCTCTACACCTTTGACGAATCAAAATAACAGCCAGATGCTACAAAATACTTATTTTTATCTTTTATTAAAAAAGGTTTATCTCTTAAATTCATGAACCGCTTCATACCGCTTCTAAACCCAGTGGAAATCTTCAATGAATAGAATTTCAAATAATGGAACTCTTTTATAAATTTAATAAAGAAATTTTTATAAATTCGGTGTAAGGAAAATAACTTCGATCCGAAGTTATTCACCTTGATTTAAAATTTAATTTTTTTTTTTATATATATGAATTTAAGAGTTAAAAAAAGAGAATGCATTGCTTTTGTATGTAAAATGAGTTTGAACCTTGACTATTTGTGAACTTAAATGATCTTAGAAATTGTTGGTGATTCCAATAAACTGATTAAACAAACTCTGAGATATTTTTAGTAGTTGGACAGACACACAAAAATCCAAAGTTGTCTGCTGTAAATGCTTTTAATATCATGTGTGTTCATTTAACTCTTAAATTCATGAACTGCTTGATACCACTCCCAATTGACAGTGGAACTCTTCTGAGTAGAATTTTAAAAATGTATCTAAAGGTGGAATCAGTAGATATTCCCCTTTATAATAACAGTCAAATCTTTTTATATGAATTTAAAAGTTCATGGTGTCCTACAACTTTCATAATTTCATAATCCTAGCCAAATGTTTTTTATTACACTTTTACTGCATTCCAATGTGAGTGCTTCTTGCTCCACTCAGTCAAGTGCATGACTTACCTTATATAGACATAAATGTGGGGGTTTCTTTTACAAAAGATTAATTTTATTTGTTTTTGTAGTATCTAAAATTAGTAAATTCAACTTATTACTACTATTTAAACATAAACAAAGCCTGCCACTAAAATATTTCTTTCTTTTATAAGCCTTATTGTAATTAATATCTTTAAAAGGAAGATTTTGAAAACTCATTTGTTAAAAGAGTAACATGGTTCTTTTCTAAAACGTGTCAATTCTTTATTGACCAGTAACAGAGAGACCAGATTTTGAATTAAAAAAATTAAATCTTTAAATCTAATAAATTAGAATTATTTTTCTTTTTAATCTACCAAAAAGTCTTTCAATACTAATTTGTGGATTTTTAATCGCTTCTGACTTTAATGTTTGAATGTTATCACATCGCAAAAATGTTTGTTTTAATGTCTTTTATAACAATTGTTGAGATTTTATCTTTGGCAGCACACAGTTCTCCTTAAAAATGGTGAAAAATATGTGCCGACTTTATCATTATAGTTACAGTGTAAAATCTTTAAAAAATCTTTTTTCTCAAGACTAACAAATTTCCGGATCTAGGGTCTAATGGATTCAAAGCACCTAAAATTGAAAGAAATATTTTCTTCTAGGAGAACTGCGTGGTGCTAACAACTGAATCTTAACAGTTATAAACTTTTTGATTATTCATGAAAACAGATAATTAATATGCGAATCAAATTTCCATTTAATATACCAAAATTCAGGTTGAGTACCCCTTATCCAAAACTCTGAAAAACAAAATATTCCAAAATCCAAAACTTTTCAAAGGTCAACATGACGTCACAAGTGGAAAATTCCACACCTGATTTCACTGTAGTATAATTCAAAGATGAGAAACGAGGCCGATTACCAAGGCATTTAACTTATTCTGACTACAGTAAAAGCTTGGTTATCTTTGTGAAATCTTCAGAAACCTAAAACTATATTTACATCACAAACAGTGTGTTGATTGGGACAATCAAAACAAACTATTGTCACCACCTGACCTACAACCTATAAAACTTTTTTTGCTTATTGTTGAAAATGTCAACAAAAGGCTGCAGATACCCAGGATGAGTAACAGTGATAAGAAAAAGAGAAAGTGTTTGTTTATCTCATGTATATGCACATATTCCCAAATCCCAAACACTTCTGGTCCCAGGCATTTCGGGTAAGGGGTTCTCAACCTGTAATTTTTTAAATGTTTCAAAGCCTTGCATAAGATCAGCCTAGTTTTTTGTAAGAGCAGTCATGTCATTTTGAATATTATGGTTTATTTCTGTAAACTCCTTGTGGAGCATAGGGCCACAACCACACAACTCCAGCAGACTCTGTTCTGAGCAACTCCCCTCAGCTGGGCCCATGTCAGTATGGCCACCTTGGCAGCACTTTTGACTGATCTTCTCCAGGTCCTCTTTGGCCTCCCAATTTCCAGCCAGGTACACAAATTTCTCAATGAAACGTTCCCGGTGGATCAGAAAGGATGGACCGATTCCTTGGCTGCCTAGGTCACCTAATGCAACTCCTATGGACTTCTTTTTGTAAGGCTACGTTAAAGACAAAGCAAATAATCTTCCAAGCCATATCCACCATGAAGAGATGTTCCGACGTACCTGGCTGGAAATTGAATATCATCGAGATGTGCTATGTGCGACTGATACTGCCCATGTAAAAGTGTACTAATGTTTGTAAAAAAACTTTATAACTTTGTTTTTATTCTGGAACAAACCCTGTACAATTATGTTAATATTTGTATTTTTGATAGACTTTCAAAGTTGTAACGTTGTAAAGTTGTATGGATACCCTGTACATCTGTTTTTGAACATCAAGCAATACGAGATTTATTTGGTTTCATTGTTTGTCTATACTCTTACAAAATCTTTTTTATAAGATTTATTCAATTTTTTTTGACAGACCAATAATGTTGTTAATCCTTTAAAACTTGTTTTGAATGAAGGTGTTTTTTGGTTGTTTTTTACTTACTTCTGAAAATTAAGATCACTAGATATACAAAAAAGGTTTATATATATATGTATATGTGTGTACATATATATATGTTTTAATACTATATCTTATTGTAAGTATAAGGATTAATTGAAGCTTACCAGTAAAAATATTAAATTTCATTGAAACAAAATGTTCTTGGGTGAAAGTGTTGAGAGGACTTCAGTTTCAATTGAAGTCATCCGCCTTTGCAGTATAAAAGCCGATGTTCCGAGTCCGACTGGTTCAGCTTCATGTCTGTCTTTTGAAACTTTTTTTCCATCCAGTTGAACTGTTAATGTCATGAACTGCTCCAAACCGCTCCTAATTGACAGAGGAGCTCTCCTGTGGTGGAAACAAAATTTATTATGTCAGATGGAATAGAAAATAAATTTTAAAAAGTTTACCTAAAGTTGAAAGGGAGGTAACTTTGATCAGTAGTTATTAAGATTAATATGTAGATTTTCTTATATGAAAGTAAGAGTTAATATGGTCTGATTGCAGAAAATGGTAATTTTGTCAACAGGCTGTTTAGTGTTAAATAAGGGTAAGAAGAAAAGAGGCAGCAATTCTATAAATCTGTAAATGTAAAAATATCTATGAGTATATAAATGTCCCGCTACCCTTTTCATTTTGAATTTCTCTCTTTTGGGTAAATTCTTTGATGACTTTTACTGGAACACATTGTCCCTAATATCAATTTTGGGTTTAGAGGATGCAGAGGTGCTAATTTAGGATCAAGTAGGATTTAGGAACAGGAAATTTTCGTGATGTGAGGGCCTTCAAAAATCTGGGGAGGAGATTAGTGTCTCTCCTCGGATCCTCCAGTAAAAATGTAAAGCGTCCGTCTCTTAAGGGACAACTCCCATTGGAGTAAAAAAAAGGCTGGTGATGAAGTCCCAGTTTCCTTTGTATGCGTCAGCTTAGTGATCCTTGCAAGTTTCAAGTCTGGTCGAGACCAGGACTTTATTCTTACAAGTTTTTATGATCATCCTCTTGGCAGGATGCAAGTCCACAGAAAGGATACTTCCACCCTAATCACACAGCTTAGAGTGTACTCAATTATCTGCTGAGTGCACAGGGAAATTTGTCCTAATGAAGAGTTTTCCACACTCTTCGCTCATACCTGAAATCTGGGTGTGAGTCAGACATGCTAACCAAGACACTATCCACGCGGAATCGGATCCTCCAGTAGGTCATGAAATAAAAAAAAATGTGTGAAGCAGGGTTGCCAGATTGGGCTAGAAGGAGAGATAATTTGGGCTTTATCTCTGAGACTTACCCAACACAGGCATTGGAATAGTGTCGAATTTAGAAATCAAGCAAGTCTGGAGGCAGCGGTTCAATACTAGCCTCTTGTTAATTTGGCTTATGTCCTGAATAGAGATTGATAGTTTTATGAATTTGACTGTTACCAAAACCTGAACTGTTTCATTAAAATTCAATACTATTCTATACAGCAATACCTTGAATAGTACAGGTTTTGATGTAGTACGTTAAGGTATTGCTGTACAAATTAATGTAACTAAGTATAAGCTGAAAAAAAAATACATTAAATTATAAGACCTTGAACAGTGTGGTTTTGAACAGAACGGAAAACTTTGGAGCAAATTAACCGCACTATTCAAGGTATATTTGTACTTACATTTTTTATGTCATTACTGAGAATGCTTTCAACCAAACCAAATATCAACGATTGTCTTTTTTCTACATTGTTGTGTAGTTTTAATTGAATCTTCAATTTTTCATATCTTTTTAAACATAATTGTTCAAAGTTCAAATTTGGCTCATTGTGGACATTCTTAACAGCTTTAATAACTTTAAAATTACAAATGTTTCTCAATTTCAATGCTTTCAATGAAAATTGGACCCTTGCTTTCAAGCTGTACTATTTGAATACATAACAAGAAATGCTCAGAAAATTAAAACTAAGTCCTATGTTATTTTTTATAGTTTTGAGAAGGGTCATTAATATTCAATTGAACACTTTCTTGTTATTTGTGTTGTAAACTTCTGTTTAACCATCACACTCGGATTTTACACCTGAAGAAGGCCGAAGAATGGATTGACCGAAACTTGTTTACAACACAAATAACAAGGAGTTCAATCATCCGAAGAATCATTTGAATAAGACCTATGTTGTTTAAAAGTCAATATTTTTGCATTGAGATTGTTTCTTTAAAAAAGAAAATGTAGCCTAAGGAATATTTTTCTCTTTGGCTTTAAAAAGTTAATTTAATTCATTTTTTACAAATTAGTTTTCATTTCAACAATATTAATGTTGCTTGAAATAAAAACATCATGTGTTGAATTGTTGAATTATGTTTTTTGTTTTTTCCTATAATTGTTAGCCTAAAGAGAATATTTTGTGTGCGTGTGTTTGAGCATCACTCCTCCTGTATTCAGTATAGACTTTGTAGAGGATGCAGAGGCGTAGCAAGTGGGGAGGGCCAGAGGGGGGCAGGTATGAAAGGGGGCAAAATTTCCTCTGGCCTATATAATGCCTGTTAATTAATAATTAACTACCGCCGGGCACAGTCTTTGCCCCCGGGCGCTGAGAACCCTTGCTACACCACTGGATGTTATTGTGATGCTCACAGACTAAGATTCCATCCAAATCAGCTTACATTGAAACAGATTATTTTTTAATAACTTTTAAATCTCTTTTTCTTTTACCTTCTTTTTTTCTAAATGGAAAAATCGATCATTTTTATTTTTCAAAGCATTAGGGAGTTTTTGCGAGGTGGTTTCTTTTGTTTTAAAAATTGTAGAAACGTAAAAAATTCTGCAAGTTTTGCTTTCAAAATTATTTTCCCCGTAATTTGTCTGAGTAAAACAGTAGTGGACTAATCAAGAGTCTGGTGATGGGTTAGTGAGACTCATTAACAGAACTCACTAAGACGAAGGGAAATTTTGAATTTGAACCAAGGGGAGCTAATGATTAGTCTTTTACTCGAAATAATCAGTGTGGTATGAATATTAATTTTTTTTCGAATTTTGTATTCTACGGTCTGTTTGGAAAACGGGGATAAAATGTAAATGACAGACAAGTTTATTTTGATCAAATGTAAAATCCAGACCCCCAAAAAGCTCAAATTGTCAGATAACACAGTAATCAAACTTTAATTTGATCTAATCAAAACAAGGATGAAATGTAGAATTCAAACCACTTTTAACTATATATAAAGTTATATATATATATACAATTTGATTGAATTACATCAAGTTTTGTTCACTGTGTAATCTGGAAATTTGTGCTTTTGACTTGAATCAATTTTGGTGTCTGGATTCTACAATTGATCCGTTTATTTATCAGTGAAATCAGTTCTGTAGCCTTCATTTTAATCATCATTTTTTTAACAATACTTTGTCAAACTAATTATTTGTGTTTCACTAGTAATCTTTGGAAATCAATCTAGTTTTGTATCTACCATGTATTTCAGTGGATAAGGCGACCTTCAGATAAGATGAGACCCTAATTTCAGTTTGAATTTCATGGTTTTATCTCCTATCAGTCGTATAAGATGATCCCCAAACTACCAAAACATCTGTGTTGAAGTTTAAGTCAGTGAGCCCCAAACAACCAATGCAGTGATATACAAATACAATGAATTAAATATAGGAAATATTAATGCTGTTCCTGTATATTTGTCTATATATAGATGTTTAATATACTGCTAGCTTAAAATCTTGTTATAGGGTGGGGTTAGCCAATCAAGTGCTATTTTGATTAGAATTTTAAGGTCCCTGTTTTTATATCTGGCCTAAATGACAACCCCTCTTTTTGGGGTGTTTTTTGGATGCTTAAAGTGTTGTCTTATCTACCAAAATTTATGATTCCCTTACTTTTTCTTCTTCAACACTTTATTTCACATATATTGTCTTTTTTTTTTTTTTTTTTTTTTTTTTTTGTTATTTATCTTCTGAGTTTTTGAAAACCAAAATCAGATTCAGGTGCACAATGTTGTTTGAGCTTTTCTTTTTCAAATTTTACATTTGTTTATTTTTCTCCCAAAGAAACGAATCGGTTCGCCTGTGATGCAACCTCCATTATCATAAACTGAACTTGTGTATTGTCTATAATAAAAAAGCTTCAGCAATATTTTAACTCTTAAATTCATAAGCCGCTTGGAACCGTTTGTAATTGAAAGTGGAACTCTACAATCAATAGCATAAAAAGTAGTGGAACTCTTTTGTGAATTGAATAAACAAAAAATAAAGAATTCACCAAATGATCAAAGGGAGCTAATTTTAATCAGAAGTTATTTCCCTTGATATTGACATTCAATTTTTAAAATATGAATTTAAGAGTTAATTGAGCATTTTTTTTTAAATTTTACAATTATTTATTTTCTCCCAAAGATATAATTCAGTTTTCATGTGACACAACCTTCATTGTCATAAACTGAACTTGTGTATTGTCTCTAATAAAAGCTTCAGCAATATTTTAAATTTTCATGTTTTTTTAAGTTTTATACTACTTTTGACAAGGCTTGATGTTGTCAAAATTTTTTTTAAAGTATCCAAAATATGAGATGTAAAACATCAGCTTTATTTTATTTATTATTATCAAAACTTTTCTAAAAATAATGTCTTTGTATAAATTCAAATGAGCGACATAAGATGAAATTTTACATTTGTCCCCTTATCGATTTAAGGGACATAGCTTGTTGCAAATATGCATTGTTGCATGATGGGTACAACAACCACAATGACCTCCTGGTTGAATTTGTTGTTGCAATTTGCTATTATGCAAATCAATAAAGGATTAAATTTACCATGTGTATGTGTTAGTTTTTTGTCCCCGGCAGAAAAAAAGCTGGGGACTATCATTCACTATCGGTGTCTGTTGTCATCATCGTTGTCTCCTTTTTCTCATTGGATAACTTTGTTATTCCTTAATATATTTCAATGGAATTTTGTATATAGGCTTGTGGAGAGATTTTACCTGGGGGATTGTGAGTTATGGCCAATCTGATTGTTTTTTTACATTGTTTTTGTTTTCAATTGGGAAAATTTCTTGAATCTTGACCTATTTTGCTGAAATTTGCTTTAAATGGTGAGTTATGGTCGATCAGATTGTTTGCTTACATTTTATGCGCAAAAATATAGTATTGTTTACAATTGGGGAAAATTTCTCAAATCTTGACTGATTTTGCTGAAATTTGCTTAAAATGTTGACAAAACCCAGGAATTGAAAAAGTGAGTTACGGTCGATCCGATTGTTTGGTTTCTGCCAGGAGCCTTTGATACTTTTATGATTTTTTGCAATGTTTTCTGAAAGCTTTATATTTTGCTGTTATAAAATTCAAATCACTATTCATTTCTGTATTTCTTTAAAAAAAAAATGCAATAAGCATTTTCCTATTCCTTATTCTGAATGACAAATTGTTGTTACAACAATACCCTTCCATGTGTCGTCAATTACCCTCACCACCCATGTTGTGTTATCATGTCATCATTGTTATCTCCTTTTTCTCCATTGGATAACTTTGTTATTCCTTAATATATTTCCATGGAATTTTGTATGTAGGCTTGTGGAGAGATTCTACTTGGGGAATGGTGAGTTATGGTCGATCCGATTGTTTGTTATAAGCAAAAACGTTTTTATTTACAATTAGGGAATTTCTCAAATCTTGACCGATTTTGCTGAAACATCTGACGAGATGATGGTCTTTCGTCGCCTTCAGACTCTGCCTGGATCTCAGGTTTCAGGTGGGTCAGGATTCTTAAATTAGGATTGGTTGCTGGTTAGCCCGCTAAATTCCCTCGCTAGTCTTTGCCACACGTCACAATACATACTCTATGGCTCTCTGGGATGAACTCTCTATCTTGGAAACCTTTCGCCTATTTATTGACCACTCACCCCACGTTTACGTGATCACCTTGTTTGTCTCGACACTGGTGACAAGACAAATTTTATCCTTGGCATTCTTTTGTTATGATGGATTTGGCATTTGACAAGTTTGCGTCCTTCGCAATCATCATCACTTTCAACATTTGCCCCTTTCCTCGACTGACCGTTCACTATGCATCAGGGCTTGAAATTAACGTTGTCCTGGGGACGGTAAAAATATGTTTGGGACAAACAAATATCTTCCTCAGGACGCCTCAGCGATTTCTTTTCTTTTCTTTTTTTTTCTTTTTTTTTTTTTTCTTTTTTTTTTTTTCTTTTTTAATCTCTTCCACCCCAGAAGCGTCCGGGGAAGATATCTTTTCTTTTTTTAAAATTTGGTGAGGATTGTTCTTGTCATTTTGTTGTTTTTGTTACAGTAGAAAAGCAAAGTCAACTCCAGGTTTGGACTGGCGTTCGACAATTATTTATTATTATTTCCTCAACATTTGAATAAAATGCTATGAACAACTATAGATGATAATAACAGAGTAAAGAAACAAGATTTTGATTTGGGGACCATTTACATTTCCTTCGGGGTGGATCCAGGATGGTAGTGAAAAGTTAGTCCGGAGCCCTGCTATGCACACTAGTCATAGTGTCACAAACTGACAAATATTTACTCTAAAATTTATCTGAACTTTGGTTCCCATTACAATTAGTTCTCAATAAGCAAATTATCTAAAATAGATTCATCAACAACAGTCATTCTAAATCTTTTCAATCTCAAATAATAAACTAAATTTTTTATTGAATTAAATTTTATCAATATTTTCCTTTCATCTAATTGGCATCATATTGTGCCAATTTAATGGTAAAGGGTATAAAAATGGATATAAGTAATGGGCAATGTTTAATGACTTAACCATCAAAAATGAATTGCATCATAAGGACTGATTTGACTGATCACGGCTAAAGAAGCTAACATTTTTTACTTTCATACTAAAGCCAACACAACACTGAGTTTTAGTAAAAAACGATTATTTTATTTATTTTTATTTAGATGAAGTATTGTAAACCATTTTTATTAATTTTTGACTATTTACCTTCATCATAATTTTTTAGTTGATTTTTTTTAATCACAATTTATTTAACGGCAGTGTAAAATGGTTTACAATAAACGAATAATAAAATAATAACTTTTTTATTAAAAGCGATTTGAAATGTAATTAAAAAAAACAACTAAATGTTAAGATGACGGGAAATAGTAGTCAAAAGAATACTCTGAATAAAAATAAATAATAAAATAATTGTTTTTTTTTTACTAAAACCAAAACAAACACTGCCGTATGGACCGGCCTTAGTTAAATTGTGATTAAAAAAATAGAAATTAGAATGAATGTAAATAGAAGTCTAAAATTAATAAAAATGGTTTACAATACTTCATCTAATAAAAGAAATAAAATAAAATAATCGTTTTTTTACTAAAACTCGAAAGTAAAAAAATGTTAGCTTCTTTAGTGGTGATCGGTCTTCATGATGCAATCTTTTTTGACAGTTAAGTCGTTAAACATTGCCCAGTAATGGAATTAATGTTTCACAAATTAGAAAATATAACTAATTTTAAAGATACACAAGTTTGTATCTTAATTTAGTATAGACCTTGTGAAGTATGAATTTTTAAAGCTATTTAAGTTATTTTAAAGTATTTAGTTGTTGTCATTGTCTTGTTCATTGCCTGCATTGCTGATATTTTTTTTTTTTTTTTTAGAAAAGAAACTAAAATGACTTGTTACAGTGGAAGAGTCCATTGTTTCAAATGGTGACTAGGAGATATTTTTATCAGCAAAGTTGTTACCTTTAAGTGGAAGAAACCATGGTTACAGACAGAGAAGCAAAAAAATCACAGTTCATTATATAGATTATTTCCCAACAACCTGACTGTTTCAATGCGTGAAAACTTATCCTTAACTCTTAAATTCATAATCCGCTTGAAACCGCTTGTAATTGATAGTGGAACTCTTCAATGAATAGCATAAAAAATAATGGAACTCTTCTGTGAATTGAATTTATAAAAAATTTAAAATCACCAAATGGTATAAGGGAGATAATTTTAATCAAATTTAAATTCTATTATTTAAACATATAAACAACCAAACTCAATAAATTGTTGATATCTTGAAAAAATTAGACAGATTAACAGGTTTGATTTATGACAAATTGGATTTATTCATATTTCTGATCTTTGTAGAAATGTGCATTTGTTTAAAAGAATTAAGTTTTAAGAAAATATTTTTGTTTCTATGTTTTTTTTTGTTTTTTTTTTGCAATGTGAGGACGGTGGGGAAGGGATACTTTTTATCGAAAAAAAACATTTCAAATTTTTGATTTAAACAAACTAAAAACAAAAATAATTTAAATATAAAATTTCAGTAATAGGTATGCCCAAAAACTTTCACTAGAAAATCGACACCCTATTTTAAAAACATAATTAAGATTAAAAAAAATTTTCTTTCTAGCAAAAACAAGAAAAAACTTGAAAATAATTTTTTGATTGTATTTAAAAATTGAAATTTTATATTTGAATTATTAAAATTATTTTTAATTCGTAATTTATTTAATTTAAAAATTCATTTCGATAAAAAGTTGTTTTGATGAAATCTCGTTTTGACAAAAAGTCATTTTGATAGAAAGTTGTAGTACCGTTTATAATCTTTCTATTTGTTGGATATATTGCCAAAAAATGTTTTTAATGATTGATTTCAGTCTATTAAACCTGGCTGTGATAGAAAAGTTGACAGTCTTTAATTCAAGTCTAGTTGTAGAGAAAAAATGAAGGTATTTGTTATCCATGCATCTCAACAAATGATCTGATCTTGATAATACATAGAATCCATATTTGATGTCAGTCTTCTGATGCACGTGTTGTGCCACCATACATCTTCTTCTGGCCAAATAAAACCAAAGCTTGCCCTACTTTCACACTCAACTATAGAAACTATCCCAAGATGAGGCCATTCTGGATCAATTCCTGTTAATATTTCAATGTTGGTGTGATCTGATTAACATCATCATCAGTGTAAGTGAATGCAAATTTCGCTTTCTGTTTATTTTCTTTCAGAAATTTCTGCTTCTTTATCCTTTTCCGATTCTCAACTACAACAGAAAAAAAAACAGAAATTATTTGTATTATTTATTTTTATTAGATGAAGTATCACAACAGGAGCTGGCCTTACTGAAATTGTGATTAAACAAGCTAAAAATTAGGATGAATGTAAATAGTAGTCAAAAAATAAAAATGGTTTACACTGATTTAATAAAAAAAATAAAATAAAATAATCATTTTTTACTAAAACTCAGTCAGTCATTGCAGTATAAAAGTAACATTTTGGCAATTCTTGGCCATTTTTAGTGTCTTGTTGGCCATTTTTGGCTATTTAAAAAAAGATTTAGTGCTTTTTCGCAGTCACACACCGATCTGTAACAGTGAAACCTAACAAAATAATGAAACTTTATGAAATTTTACATGTAGGTCTGGAAAATGTTAAGTAAGATAGTTTATTTATACTTTCATTCGTTCATTTCTTGTCACTTGCAGCCAGGACTGGCGGGGCCTTTGGTATCTGCTATTGAGTGTAGTGTAACGGGGAGGCTGTCTACAAAATCCCCATCTGCTCACGGCACCTTGTATTCCCAGACAGTCATCCATCTAGGTACAGACCAGGCTCGACGTTGCTTAACTTTAGTGATCGTACAAGAACTGGTGTGTCAAACACAATTTGGCCGTAACTATATACTATCATAGTACCTGTCACAAATGACAGGATTATTTACATATGTATTAATCGCAAACAATAAAATGCATAGTAAAGCATCCCTTCTCTTAAGAGACAATTCCCAAGGGAGTATGCACCCGGTGACAAAGACCCGCTTTCTATTGCATACGTCAACTTAGTGATCCATACAAGTTTCAAGTCTGGTCGAGACCAGGACTTTATTCCTATAAGTTTTTATGACCACCCCCTTGGCAGGATGCAAGACCACCAAAGGGATACCTCCACCCTAATCAGACAGCTTAAAGTGTACTCAATTAGCTGCTGAGTGCACAGGGAAATCTGTCCCAATGAAGAGTTTTCCACACTCTTCACTCATACTGGGAATTGAACCCAGGACCTTCTGCATGTGAGGCAGATGTACTAACCATTACACCATCCAAGCGGACAATAAAATGCCTACCTCAAACGGAATTCCTACGACTCTTCATATTTTCTGTTTTTTAATAATTTTAAAACAATAAGACAACAGAATTGGGTAAAAAACAAATTTCTTTTTAAGTATGAGAAAAACAGTTTTATTCATAAATTAGAGATGCCTATATTTACTAGAATTGTTTTCAATACGACTACTGAGCAATCAGCAGCAGCTGCGGTAGTAGTAATGTAGACACGAACATAGAGACACAGTTGCCTTATCACCTCTTTTTGTTTGCTTTAGCATGACAGAAACAAAAAAGTGATATAGGTTTTTATATTATAAGATTGATTTTGCATTTGACTACTTTCAAGTTTGAAAATATGCTTCAATGGAAATCGAGATAATGAAAACTCATAGGGTAAGATTCAGTCATTTTGCAGAGGCTTCAAAAGCCAATAAAAGTGAGTTTGGTACTCATTGAGTACTTCTTATAAGTAGCCTTTTGTCAAACTTAGTTCTGCCCTGTCGGCTGGGGCCTAGAATGCACCGACTGCATCCCCTGCAGAGGGGTGGGACCCTCCAAACCAAAGGGGCCACCTTTTCTTTCAAGTTGCAAGACTCTAGTTAAGGAAAAGTAACCTTTCACCAAAGTCACGATTCTATTTTTTTTTTTAAATAACCTTTCACCAAAGTCGCAAGACTCTATTTTTTTAAATTTTAAACTGATTTCGGCATTAAATGACCCCTCAAGAGTTGATATGCCACTAAACAAATCAATCAATCAATCAAACTTAGTTGAACACATATCTAAAATAAGCTTACAATGAACTATGTTATAATTTTAGGGGGTAAAGAACAGATACATTGCAAGCAACCACAGGCAAAAACTAAAAAAAACAATCCTGGCTGCCTAAAGACATTGGTCACATGATGGTTTCTATCGAGTGACTAACCAGACGTGTATCAGGGTTTAATGGTGTGTAACAAACCACTATTCTTTTCACTCTTGTGGAATGGAAGTCAGTGTTTACATTGTGTTTACATTGTGTTCCAATCGATTATCATCTGTCACTGATGAAATAAAGATGCAGGTGTGATTAACTGAGTAGTGGAGAAGTAAAAGGTATTTTTATCACAGTTAGAAACTGTCAACATAGGTTTCTACAGTTTTTAAGCTGGTCTGGCTGGTCTGGCTGGCTATGTATATATCTTGCGTACAGGCCACACCAATGGGGCTGGAGGGCTGAAAATTTCAACGTTTACTCCTTATTATGTTTTGAAAGTCCCTCCCCCCAAATAGGTTTTTAGTAGGGGGTTCAATTTGCAATGTAAGTTTATGCTAAATTGGTCCCTTAGTTTGTGTCTGGCAGTATTTATGCATTTGGGAGGAAACTTCAGAGTTTTTTGGTGATCACTGTCCAACAAAAGGTGAGAGAAATAACACCCCATTTTCCAATTTTTTAATTGATCACCCCCAACACGGCATGCTGCCAGAAGACATTGGTCACGTGACGATTTCTATTAAGTGACTAACCAGACCTGTTGATTACTTATATTCTCAACAAAAGTAAGTGGATCCATACTGTCTATAATTTTGAGAAGGGTCGTTAACATTTGCAGAATTTTTTGGACAATTAAACTTCTTGTTTATGTTGTTCACACAACCTTTCGGCCAATTCATTCTTTGGCCTTCTTCAGGTGTAATATGTAATATCCATAAGGAAAGAAAGCCTCTTTCTCTGGTAGTGTAAAGTAAAGTAAAGTTCAATACTGTTTTTTTTACTTTCTTTCCTTACAGATATTACATCTGAAGAAGGCCAAAGAATGAATCAGCCAAAACATTGTGTGAACAACATAAACAAGAAGGATGAACTTTGAAAGTGGATACGTATCCATTCATTCTTATTTAATAGATAGACCCACATTTTAATGAACACTAAAAATGAATTAGAAACAGTCAACCAAAACTGTCACCAACGGTTTCTTCAGTTTTTAAGTTGGTCTGGCTGGCTATATATGTATCACGTGTATAGGCCCCACCAATGAAGCAAGAGGGCTAAAAATTTAAACATTTACTCCTCTAGAAAAAACGTTTCTGAAATAAATAAGTTTATAGTAAATTGGTTTCTTAGTTTGTATCAGGCAGCATTTACGCTTGATTTTTGAAAACTCAGACTTTTTAGAGATCCAACAAAAGGAGAGAGAAGTAACTTATTCATTGATCACCCATTTTTCCAATTTCTTAATTGATCACCCCGAACATGGCATGCGGCCAAAAGACGTTGGTCATGTGACGATTTCTATATTAATCATTGCTTCCTATGACTGCATTTATTTTCTCATTTTTCTCTCTTTTTCCTCAAGCATAACGGGCATAGGAGAGATCTACATGAATAGAAGTAAATATATATATATATAAAGGTAGATATAAATGGTTTGACAATACAGGTGTCAAGTTCAGACATATCGGACAATATTTATTTACTCACTTGATAGCAGCAATATCTTGATTCCCCAGGCCATACTCCAGAACCAACCAACCAACAAAAAAGTCACGGTCAACAATTGCATCAAACCAACAAATAAATTAATGAACACCTTCATCGGGATGTCTTCTTTCTTCACGGTCTCCTGCATTTTTCCACAACAAAAGTTAGAAATGCCGCAGAGGAAGGAACCTTTAAATAAACAGAAATAAAAATTGTAATACTTTTGTTTCCATTTTTCTCCTGTTAGCCTTATGCAATGAAATACACTCAGGTCGTGTGTTCGTACGTTTTGGGGATAGTATTGGGACGTGCCCCAAAACACTGTATCATGTTCCCAGGGCTAGAAAATAGGTCAAACGGCTGACCAAGCGAAACAAAGGGAATGGGTCTGACCAAAAACTCTGCTGGGTTTTTTACGACATCGATTCAAATCAGGCGGGAGTTAATCAGTCCGAGGAGCGAGGGGTCAACAGTAAATGCTGATCCCTTATTCATATAATGCTCAGATCTGGACTCTTAAATGCTGATCCCTTATTCATATAATGCTCAGAGCTGGACTCTTAAATGCTGATCCATTATTCGTATCAAATCAGGAATCAGTTTTACACAACAAAAATTAAAATATCAAAGTTGATGACTAAAAATTGGAAGTTGAATTTCTCTGAGTCACTTTCAGTTGAATGGCCTCAGTTTTGTCTCTACAGATAATGGAACTACACTGGAGTCCTCCCCCCCGGGCACATACCTGGGCGAAGCGTGTGGAGATCCTGAGATGCCCAGAATCTCCCTCTCGGTCTCGCTGATGTAGTCCAGAGGAAAGCAGAGTGTGGTACGTTTGGCATTAGCTTGGCTGCAGGAGCTGCCAGGTGGATGTCAAATTGGGCATCCAACCATCTTAAGGGGGCTCCACTCCCTGGTTTGGAATCAGAGTTGTCCTTCTCCTAGACTGGCTGCCTTCCCAAGGCTAGAGAGCCCAATCTGTCCTGCTATTTTACCCATAGCTGGCGGGAGAAGATGGATTTATGCCTTTCCCAAGGGTATTAGTGCAAAGTGAACATAAACAGCCTTGACCGGAGTTTGAACCTGGGTCACAGACTCCATTATCCATACCATTACCACTATACCAATTGCACCTCCATCATTTTCAGTTATAAACATTAAAATAAGTTTAAATCAAAGCAATGAAAAAATAGTTTTCAAGCTCAAGGTTTTCTTTAAACTATTCCAGTTTTACATTGTTAGAAACCATCAACCAAAACTGTCAACAGTAACATAGGTTTCTTCAGTTTTTAAGTTGGTCTGGCTGGCTGGCTATGTATGTACAGTATCGCCCATAAATAAGTACACCCCTACCACTCTTTAATAGAAACACAGTTTCAATGCTGTAGAGTTTGGTCATAAATAATACCTGATAATATTTGTTTTTATTGTGTAATGTTCCACTAGAAATAATAAAATCCAGCTATATTTGGTTTAGAAGAAAATTAAATTTCTCTAAAATAGTGGTATGGGTGTACTTATTTATGAGCGATACTGTATGTATTGCGCGTACAGGCTACACCAATGAAGCTAGAGGGCTGAAAATTTAAACATTTACTCCTTATTATGTCTTTTTGAAAATTCCCTTTCAAAATAGGTTTTTAGTGGGGGTTCAATTCACAATGTAAGTTTATACTAAACTGGTCCCTTAATTTATGTCCGGCAGCATTTACGCTTCATTTTTGAAAAGTTGGACTGTTTTATTAATCACTGCCCAACAAAGGGCAAGAGAAGTAACTTATTCATTAATCACCCCTTTTTCCAATTTTTTAATTGATCATCCCCAACACGGCTGTCAAAAGATGTTGGTCACATGACAGTTTCTATTGAGTGACTAACCAGACCTGTTTTTGTTCTACTTACCAAATCCAGGTAACAAAATATTGAAAACCAGGCAAACTACTGCAATCTCTACAGGCAGGTAAGGAATACAGGTTTGGAACAAAGCTGTGCTTTCATATGGTACAAGGTTTTCGTCCTCATTTTCTTCCTTCAGTTCTGTGTAGGCCAATTCCCGATCTAAAGATGGGGAACTTGAAGCGACGGACAGAGCAGATCCTGGGCGAGGAGAGGCCTTATCTTTTATCTCAAGGTTTCCTTGTTTTTGTTCTTCATTCGCTGACATTTCTGGCATTATGATTAGAGCCACGGCACTATTTAAATGTTCTTTGCCTGAAAAACAATTCAAAGAACCAAAAAGATTAGATCTTTTTCAAATCAAGAGAAATTAAGTAAAACAAGCCTAGTTGCTGCAGGGTCAAATTCCACTCCTACTTCTATTCCAACTGAAGATGATTTCTGCAACGTTTCTATTATAAATACATTTTTAAATATATAAAACTTGTCAGTTTAGCACAGTTGGTAAGGGAGCCACCTTCCAATCACATGGTCATGATTTCAAGTCACGGTAGGGAAATGTTAATTTTATATATAGGTTTGGTTTAACTTGACATGATAGACAAACATTGAAGAGTTTACTCCCCTGAATTAGGTGAGGACTGTTTTTATTAGTTCTTGTTGTTCTTGTTATGGGGGGGGGGGATAAAATCAACTCCAATGGACTGGAGTTTGACAAAAACAAGAAAAAGAACAGAATCTGTTCAAAACCTGCAATGTTGTTTACACAATTTTTGATAGCATTTGTTAACATTTGTGAAAACCATGAAAAATTTGTACTCAAATCTGAGTGAAAATATGGAGGGTAGCTCATGCAATACTCAAATGTACGCAAAAAAATGTATACCTCACTAAAGTTAAGACCATGATGACAGGGAAATATATAAATATATATATACACAAATTTGGAACATCGAAGCAGAAAAACAAGTGGGACTGCCAAACTGTACCCCTGTTATACAAGAGGCTACAATTTTATACCTATTTTCCAGCATATCTAGTACTCGTATTACACAAGAATCGTGTTATACACAAAGAAATACAGTAAATACTTTCTTAATATTTATAACCCTTCTGGTTATCTCCCTTTCAAAATTTGAACGCTTTGAGTTTACGAACCTAATCCAAACAATTACCCAGCGCCCCCACAACCAATCACAGTTAAAGGACCAATGCCTTGTCACTATACTTGGAGAGAGATAAAAAATCTTTTAGAAAAAGTCCAGAGACGAGCAACTAAATTAGTACTGGAATTAAAAAGTATGAGTTATGAGGATAGGCTAAAAGTGTTAGGGTTAACATTGTTAGAAAATAGGAGGGATCAAGGAGACTTAATAGAAATGTTCATGGTTATGCATGGTTTAGAAGAAGTAAACCCTGATGTATTTTTTACTAGAAGGGGGTACAAGGGACTGAGAGGCCACACATATATGCTAGACGCAAATAGAAGTAGATTGAATATCAGAAAATTCTTTTTTAGCAAAAGAATGGTAGGACTTTGGAATAGATTATTAGAATATGTAGTGCTATCAATAAATGTAAATGATTTTAAGAAGAATTATGATGTTTATTACACCACCGCAAAGATTTAAGGCCCTAGATATTGTGTAAAGATGATTGTTATCATGTGTGCTTGTATATACAAATTGTATACTTTTTTCTTCACACTAAAATAAAATGTTCATTGAGAATGACAATGACATACCTGGAAAATTCATCATTTCTTTCGGGCTCTCCGTAGAATTGTCTGTTGCTTTGCTTTGTGTTATGGAATTTTCTTTCTCCTTATTACTCTTCGGGGGATTTTTCTTTTCTTTTTTCTGGTTGACATCTTGTGAGGTGGAAGATGATTTGGTTTCCTTATTGGAATTTTTAGGTTTTTTCCTCTCTTTTTCTTTATCCATTTTGATATTTTAACTGTTAAATTCATACAAGAAAAGTTGAATGTTAATATCAAGGTGAATAACTACTGATCAAAGTTACCTCATTTCAACTTTAAAATTTATTTTTATTGTCAGAATAATTTTAACAGACTTTATTTCCACCACAACTGTCAATTAGGAGTGATGTCAAGTGGTTTAAAACATTGAGAGTTAATGGCAGCTCTCTTTGACATTGGTTATATTTTTCCAATTATATATCTTGATAAAATGAGAAGGCCAAGACAAAATTTAATTTGTATTCCCCTCAAAGAAACAGAAAACAATCAAATTGATTTAGTTTTCATTCAAATATGTTGTTCCAGTTCAAGATTATTTCAATGCATAACTAAGTTTGGACAAATTGATAAATGTTTATTAATTTATATGAATTGAATTATTATGTGACAGATGAAATCAATTTTAATAGCATTAACTCTTAAATTCATACTAGCAAATTAAAAAAGTAATTCAAGGGGAGTAACTTCTGATTAAAGTTACTTCCTTTGAGCCTTTTGGTAGTTTTTTTTATTTCTCTGTAATCCAATTCACAAAAGAGTTTCCACAATGGTTACAAGCAATCTATGAATCTAAGAGTTAAAAATGATTCTTTGAAATTATTCTTTTAAAACGTCATTTGATGCTGTCAAATGTGAGGAAAGATTTTTGGAAATTTGGTTGATTACAAAGAAGTGTCTAAATTTCTGAAAAATAAAGAAAACTCTTTTTAATATTTATAATCCATAAACACTAGTGTCAATACATGACGGAAATATTTAAGTAACTTTGCAATTGCATTGTACTTATAAAATATCAAAAACATTATGTTGTGCAGCATTTTCATTTTTATATTCAATATTTCCTGAATATTAAACTAATCTAAAAGTAAAATTAAGTAAAGATCTATAAAATCTGTCAAGTCTAATGTATTTATGCTTGTTGTATGCTTGTTGTATTGGCAGCGGAAAATTGGGTCCAGGAAAGAAAGAAGACTGGAACTCAGTGTTTATAAAAATATCATATATATTTTTATTCCGTTACCTACACCACTGGTGTAGAGTCGGAGAGAGATAACGAGAGATGATGCAGGGCATACGGTCCAGGGCAACAGGGAAAACTCGTCCGTTCCTTTTACGCCCACACCTGGTGTGTTATTTCTGGATTTCATCACCAGTGGCCTCTGGGGTTCTGTCAACATCCTGTTTTACTTTGACCCCAACACCTGCTGTGTTTGAATTCAATTTCATGTCTTTAAATGTATTGTTGATGTGTAAATATTGTGTATAGTTGGAGATGCCCAAGGAGGCATAATAAAATAATGAATATAACAAAAAAAATCAATTGTACACCTGGTGATGGTCAGAGAATAGATTGGCCAAAACATTGTGGTAATAACAAAAAGAAAACAAATGAGATTAATAATACAAACAACTCTTGGAATGCAATATTGTTCTTTGGTCCTTCCATAGAAACCACAAAACAAATGACTCACAATTATTGATCCGCTACTTTTAGAAACAAGGATTATGGCTGTTTAATATAAAACACTGTTTAGGACACAACTCCATTCTTTTTTAGAAACCGTCAATGAAAAGTGTCAACATAGGTCAACATAGGGTTATTCAGTTTTAAGTGATTCTGGCTGACTGGCTATGTATATATGTATCACGTGTACAGGCTGGACGCTTGTTTTTTGAAAATTCAGATTTTTTAGTGATTTAGCAAAAGGCAAGAGAAGTAACTTAATACAAATAATAATAAATGCATTTATAGAAAGTGCCCTTTCTTGGGAACCTCAATACTTAAGTCCCCACTGGACAAAAGCACTCGAAAACATGTGCAATTAATTGCAGTAAAAATATAAGGCCTATTAAAGAAGAGTAAGAAGAAAGTGCAACTTGTCAATAAAGTTTCTTTTACAAAACACAGGGCAGGAGCCACAGTTACAAAGTGTATTTATTTACTGAGTTCATATAATTATGAAAGTCTCAAAACAAGAAAGTTTTTATTTTTGATTTAAAGCCTTCTGATGTATGTATGTTCCGGATATCATAGGGTAATTGATTCCAAAGTCTGGGTGCTATATAGCTGAAATACCTGTGCCCATGAGTCAAATTCATAAAGTTCTAAAATTAAACCATCTAAATATCTGATGTTAATAAGTGCACAGAGTTCATAAGGGCACATATCATACAAACATTTGAATACTGTAATTAAAACTTATTCATTGATCACCCCTTTTTCCAGTTTTTTAATTGATCACCAACAACAAGGCACACTGCCAAAAGACATTGGTCATGTGACAGTTTCTATTGAGTGACTAACCAGACTTGTTTTGTTTTTCTTTTGTTATCATTATGACACAAGACAAAGGGATGTGTGAATATCCACATTGGTTCACAAGAAAGGGACAAGCAGAAATAAAAATAGAGAAGTGTATCAAAAGATCTCATTATGTTTCATCAAAACAGAAACAAACTAGAATTCCAAGGGAAATTATGAATTACTGCCATACATATATGCTGTGTTGGGGGTGATCAATTAAAAAGTTGGAAAAGGGGGTGATCAATGAATAAGTTACTTCTCTCGCCATTTGTTAGGCTGTGATCACTAAAAAAAGTCTGAATTTTAAAAAAAGATACATATAAATGTCAGAACACATGAATAACCTAAACCCAGCAATAAACCAGTGCTGTGGGTAGCAGTGATTAACTAGAAAGCACTCAAAGTGCATACTCCTGCCAACGTCAGGAGAAGTAAATGTACATGGATCCACCCCCAAATTTAATGACTTCTTCTGTCGCCCAACTTTCAACCTTTCAAAAAATTTAATTGAGAACTTTTGGAGATATTGTGTCAACAGATATGAACTTTTGGTGTGAACATATAACTATGATGGAGTGGAGGTAATTGTGCATGGATCCACCCCAAAATTTAATCACTTCTTCTGTAGCCTATTGCTCATCCTTCCACAATATTTCATTGGAATTTATGGAGAACTTTTGGAGATATCGTGTGGACAGTCATGAGCTTATACGTAAATGTATAGAAAAAAACTGGAAAAAATATCTCTCAATCAAAAAAGAAATTTCTGGATCCACCCCCAAATCTAACCAACTCTTCTTTACACCCATTGCCCACCCTTCCACAAAATTCATTGAAATTCATTGAGTACTTTTGGAGATATAGTGTGGATAGACAGACAGACAGCATACATATACATCTTTGTTAGCTGAGGTAAAAATAAAAAGCTACAATAAAACTTACCTTAATCCAAAAAGAAAATGGTTGATGAAATATACATATATATATATATATATATATATACGTATACTCTCAATAAAAATTGTTATTTTCCCAAAATTGTTATTTCAGAGTATTTTATTTAATTGAAACTTATCTGAGTGTCAGGTATATCATGTTTTAAAACAAAGAAGGTTTGCAAGTTTCTAGATTTCTGAAAAAAGAATCAGTTTTTCATCTTGATTCAACAAGTTTTGCAGAAGATCTCAAAATTTCATCAATGGATATTTTTTCCAAAGTTACAAATTTGTCATTGCAATAAAAACTGTTTTATCTTTCTTTCTTTTTGTTTCTTAAAACTCTGAAAAAATATCCTTTAAATCACAGAATTGTTATTTTCTTATTTCCATCAAACAATAAGTATTTATTGAAGCCCCAGGGCTCATGGGTGTTTTTCTGCAGTCACAAAAATGTTTCCTTCATTTAAATCCCAAAAGAAGCATCTTCTCTTTTTTTAAACTGTTATTTTCTTAAGTTTTCATTCCAAATATAAATATGGTTGACAGATATTTTTCACAAAATCACTAAATATTCATATATTCTTTTATATTTTTGATTATCTGCTGCTTTTGTCTTCTTTGCTTTGACTTTTCATATCCCAAAAGAGGTTTGACCTTTTCCTTTGAATTAGCTTCCTTTTATACTAAACATTTCACAATTTTGAAGATATCATGAGTCTCTTTTTTTCCAGATATGCAGAATCATTATTTCAAGTCATTATTTTCATTCAATTATAATTTTGAAATTCCTGAAATTGTATTCCATTTTTGGTTTTTCATGCAGATATTTCTCTTTAGCAAAAATAAAATACATCCATATTTTTTAAACTAGTTTCCATTCAATCCAGATCATTTAAATTCTTCAATAGAAATGGTAACCATTTCTATTGAAGAATTTTCTTTCTTTCAAAGATGTTTTTTGTTCTGTTCACAGCTTCAGTTGAATAACATCAAATCTCATCATCATAGTTTGATACCTTTCTGTGTAGGGAGGCAAGCAACTAGATCCTATCACTGAAAATAAACTAAGTCCAAACTGTTTGGAGAATCCATTTCATTGCAATAGTAAAAGAATAAATAATTAAACCTTGTCACTGCAACCATCTGGCTTTGTTATAAAAGAGGTGTTTTGGGAGTGGGGAGAACAGCATGATGGGAAAAAGATAGCCATCAGTCAAGAGGGACAGTTAGAGGAGGCACTGATACATATCAAATAAATCAACATCCTAGCAACCAAAAAAGCCTCTCTAAGAAACAATCAATAGAAATGATAACACAAAGTTTACATTAAAACTGTTCACTTGTCCTTTGCTCTTTTTTGCTGGTTTTCTTTTTTATCTTTTCTCATTTATTCTTTGCAGCTTTTCTTTTTTATTCAATAAGTTCACTTTCCCTTCTTCATTGATAGCAATTATTGTTCATTTGATAGTAAACTGTTAACTATTATCAATTACTGTATATACCTGTGTATAAGCCAATCTCATGTATAGGTCAACACATGATTTATGGTCACAAAATCATGAATTTATGATATGCTTTCTGTATATGATGGTCACAAAATCATGAATTTATGGTACGCTTTGTGTATAGGTCGACCCTTGATTTATGGTCACAAAATCATGAATTTATGATATGCTTTCTGTATATGATGGTCACAAAATCATGAATTTATGGTACGCTTTATGTATAGGTCAACCCTTGAGTATGGTCACAAAATCATGAATTTATGATATGCTTTCTGTATAGGTCAACCCTTGATGGCCACAAAATCATGAATTTATGGTACACTTTGTGTATAGGTCGACCCTTGATTTATGGTCAAAAATTTTAGTCAAATAATGATAAGCTTTTTTGCCTAAATATTTGGTCTTCAAAACTCGACCTATACACAAATACACAAGTATAGAAAGGTATTTAAACTGCAACAGACTGAGTGAGGCAGTTTTTAAACATTCTATACTTGATTCTATCTTTCTAGATATTGGCAGGATGAATTTTGATGAAAATTTCCCACAGAAATAACAAGAATGATCTTTTTTTCTGATTACAAAACTGTTGCTTTCTTAACAGATCATTTTCTTTTTACCTAACCGCCATATTGATAAATACAAGACAACTATTATTCATTTTTTTCTAGTATTTCTTTCATCTTAATTTCAATTGCTTTTTATCGCAACTATTCAGACCATCATTCCCCAGTTGTTAGTAAGTAAAAGAGTTTTGTGATGAAAGAAACTGAATTTAAAATGAAAGAAATACTAGTTGAAAAATTAATAATAGTTGACAATGCTTCATCTAAGAAATTTTTTAAAAATACATTTTTAAAATTCTATTTAGAAGAATTTTTTGCTTAAAGACCAATAGTAGAAATAACTTACACATTTAATATGAAAAATGCATATCTAAAATTGTTTGTATATATATATATTGTATATATATATTAAAATAATTAAATTTTACATAAGTAGATTTATATACTTCCCAATTAATTCTGAAGTAAATTGGTTTAATTAGTACAGGGTGTTCCGTAAGAATGTCCTTTCTGTACCTGTTGTAAGGGGGGTAACTTTGTATTGAACCAAAATCTTCAAACCGTAATACAACGTCTCTCAGCCGAGTCAATACAAAGTTATACTCCTTACAACAGGTACAGAAAGGACATTCTTACGGGACACCCTGTAGTTATGCTAGCCCTTAATTAGCATTCTTAACTCAACAGTATTCTAAGTTAATAGAGCACTGGTCATGGTGCCTTGAATTCTTTTGTTTAACCTGTACAATATCTTTAGAAATAAATAGAAATCTACCAAATTTGAATCATCAAAATATTTTAATAGGATGTCCAATGTAATTTAACAAAAAACATTATTTTTCATCTCACATGTTGTAATTTAAAAGAAATTAAAAATATGACCTGGGCAATAATATTGGCACCTTTCCTTAATATTTTGTGGCTCACCCTTTGGCAATGATACTGCCTCCAAACGTTTCTTGTAACCATCTATAGGCTTCTTGCACCTGTTAGCTGGTAATTTCTCGCACCGTTCCTTTACAATTGGTTCAAGCTCTTGATTCCTGTGGTGCATGATACATTTTGGAACCATGACTCCAGATTTCTGCTCTTTCCAAAGATTTTCAATGGGATAGAGATTAGGACTCATTGCTGGCCAGTTTAAAACAGTCCATTTTCCCCTTTTCAACCATTCTTGTGTGCTTTTGGGTGTGGTTTTTATCGTGCTGGAGCACTCATGATCTTTGGACCAAACCTAGTTTTCTTACACTGGGTAGCACATTAAAATCCCTTGGTAATCCTTTGATTTCACAATTCTTTTGATATGGTCAAGGCCTCCACTACCAGAGACAGCAAAGCAGTCCAACAACATTACGGATCCTCCCCCATGCTTAACCCTCGGTAGGGTGTTCTCTTCCTTATAAGCTTCATTTCCTCATCAATAAACAAATCATTGGTGTGCATTGCCAAAAAGCTCTATTTTAGTTGCGTCCACAGAAGATCTGCCCAGAAGGTTTGTTGTTTGTCCAGGTACTCTTTGGCAAAGATCAATCATTAATCACTGCTCCCAAAGGTTTAGGTTATTCATGTGTTCACATTTATATGTATCTATCTATCTATATATCCGGACTTTGCCCAACCCTAACCATTTATAATAGAAACTTCTCCTTCAAAACAGGGTTCAATTTTCAATGTAAGCTTATGTTAAATTGGTCACTAGTTTGTGCCCGCTTGTTTTTTGAAAATTCTTTTTTGGTGATCACAGCGCAACTTTTTAATTGATCACCCCAACACAGCATATATGGGTGGTGGTGATTTATAATTTCCCTTGGAATGCTAGTTCCGTTTTATATTTTCTTTTTCAGCAATAAGGTCCTTTTGCTTTTGCTTAAAAATTCAAGGATGCCAATAATCATGACCAGCACTGTTTGTATATTGAATGGAAAGTAAGGGTTCAGTTTAGCATTATAGTTAAATTATAAATAGAACCCTCCCTCTAAAAACCTTTCTTCAAAACTTTTTACTTTAAAACATTTCCCTAGGTCCATTGAGTATGCATGCCAAATTTGTTTGAGCTGTGCCAATGTTGAAGCGGGGACACAGTGACAAACAGATCCAGTTGTTTTATATAATAGAGATATAAGAAAAATCAGTAGATGTATATGTGAATTCGATTGGTGATTGGTATTATTAGATTAATATATAGAGTGTGACTGACAAAAACGAAACAAAACAAAAAACCAAGTAGGTAAAAAAGGGTGAGCCTCTCCTGTTGAGTCGCCGTCGTAAACATGAATCAAATGAATAATTAAATGGAACTGATAGATTGTATGAAATTGGCATGAAGGTAATGGCCGACAAACAGATCAAATATCTATTGACTGTAATCTGAGAAGTTGCTAATGTTTTGAGGCCGACATGAGAAAATACATTTATCGATTTCTATTTAAAAACAGACAATGGTTTTGGGAAGGTGGTGGCTTGTTGAACTCACCTGTTGCCACTATTTTCTTGTGAGTTAGAAAAAGATCAAGATGGATCATAGAGCAGAGCAAGATATCATAGAAGCAACAAGCAACACAAATGGTGATGGGCAGGACACATTGCACGAAGATGGTGCAAAAGGTTAGTTGATTGGTGCCCAAGGGATAGCAAACACAGTATGAAAAGACCAGACATAAAATGGAAAGACAAAATAGAAAGGTTCGCCAGTAAGACATGGCAGAGGTTAGCACAGTCACGGTCGGTATGAAAGGAGCTGGGAAAGGCCTTTGTCCAGCGATGGACATGATGGCTGCTGCTGCTGATGATGATTTCAAAATGCTTAACATTTTCTCATAAATGTATTGTTTAGTTATTCCAGTTACCTTCATGGGTAAATCAAAAGAAATATCTCATGACCAATGGATGAGGGTAGTCAAGCTGCACAAGTCATACAGGAACATATCCTAAGCCCTAAATATGCCAATTCGTACCTTAAGATTGATACTAGATAAGTGGAAATTAAGTGGGTTTGTTATCACCAAGCCAAGATCAGGACGACCAGACACTAAGCTTGATTGCACCATAGGCCAATAAAACCCTTATTTTACATCATCCAATCTTCAGGCAACAGTACGAGTAGGAGAAATCGATATCTCTACCAACATTATAAGACGCCACTTAAACAAAGTTTGGCTAGCTGGGAGAGTGTCAAGGAAGAAACCATACTTGAGACGCCTAAAAGTTGACAATGACCACCATACCAAACCTACAACATTTTGGGATAAAATTATATGGCCTGATGAAACCAAAAATGAACTTTTGGGGCATAATTATAAACGTTTGGTTTGGCATGAAGTAAACCAATCATACCAAGAAAAGTGTACCATCCTGTAAAGCATCGAGGTGGATCATTGATGTTTTGGGGGTGCATGACGGCTGAGATAAGCTTATCAAAGTAAATGGCAAAATGAATAATGATCAAAATCAGGAAATTTTATAAGAAAATCGAAAATCGTCTGCAACAAAATTGAAAATAAGCATGAATTGGATATTCCAACAAGATAATGACGCTAAATATTACAGTAAAAACTACTAAAAATAATTAAATGATAACAAAATCAAAGTATTAGAATGGCCATTTCAGTCTCCAGAACCTCTGTGTGGGGAATTGAAAGGGGCTGTGTATGAGAGAAAACCCACACATCTTAAAGAACTGGAACAATATTGAAAGGGGAAGAACGGGATAGAATGGGCCTAATCTAATTAAACTTATCCTAAAAGACTGGAAGCTGAAATACTTGCTGAAGGTGGAAACACAAAGTATTAGTTCCAGGTGTGCGTAAACCTTTTTGTGTATCTTTCTGTATTTTTTGTAAGATTGATTTAAATAAAATTTTGATGCTTATTTATGTTACATATTGTTATATAGGCAGGGAACAATTCACTGGGTTCAGGAAATGAAGAAGACTCGAAAGTTGTTTGTAAAAATATGAGAACATATTTTCATTTCTTAATATACATTTCATCGGCCAGGGTATGAAGAGTTGGAGAGAGACAAGGAGAATCGACAGTCTGTCCCCAACAGGGATACCAGTCTCGTGCCTTCCAGCACAGCCTAGGTGGTCTGCCTATCTGTTCTGAGTCGTTCTGAGTTTCTCTCTGTCTCTCGAGCTTTCATCTCGGCACTGAGCTTTATGGGGTTTCGAACGCCCAAGCTGGTGTGTCATTTCCTGTTTTTGGACACCTACGCATATTTCCTAAGGTCCCCCGGTCACTTCCACTTCCGCGTTGGCCTGGAAATGACCTCTGTATGGCAGTATATCACAACAATATTACATGGAAAATCTTCAATTTAGTGAAAATGATAGATAAAGTGGATTCTTTGGTGAAATTGACTTATTATTTCCCTCCAAAATACTCAATGTGCAAATATTTGGAGGGCGTAAATTTATCACCAGAACTGTATTGGCAATTGTTAGTAAGACCCACTTCCGGCTTGCCAGGCCTGTAGAAGCTTTGTTCTGCTTACAACATTTGGTATTCCCCAATGGTCACCCATCTAGGTACTAACCAGGCTCAACATTGCTTAACCTCAGTGATCTTAAGAGAACAAGTGTATCCAACATGATTTGGGCCTTAACCCTTTAGCCTTGGGGAGAGGTTCCTCAATCTTAGTCCTTGTGCTAAATGCTTAGCGGAGAGGCATTGAGTTCCATTTTTAAAGTCTTTGGTATGACTCAGTGGTGGATTGAACCTACAACCTACCGAACCAGAGCACTCTACCACTGAGTCGCGGTGATTGGTATTCATGTAAAATATATTCTTTAAAAAAGAAAAAAGAATTTTTTATATATACAATAGAAAAGTTGCAGTAATCATCTTCAGTCTGAATAGAAGTTGGAGTGGAGTTTGACCCTGCAGCAGCCAGGCTTGTCTGTTGTTTATATCATCCTTCATCTTACTATTCAAAAAACGACATTTCAGATGTAACGACCTATTTGATAAATGAAGACATTTGTGAAAAAACAAAGCAGGAAAATACAAGGTGACAAATGGAGATTTTCTTTTTATGTTTGACAATAAAACCGAGTGGGCAAACAGAAACAATATTTGAATGGGGTTAGTTTATCACAAATTCATTATAATTAGAAACCATCAACCATCTGGCTGTCTGATGTATATATCACATGTACATGCCATATCAATGGAGCTAGAAGACTGAAATTGGTTAGATATAAATAGAAAATGGGAAAATGTTATTGTGTATTATTAAAGCTTATTCAATGGGAGTAAGACATTCAAGAATGGAATTGGAGAGAAAAGCATCATGGGAGATGAATGTTTTTCATTCAGACAGGCAGAGACTTGTTTGAAGTAATTTGAGCAGGAAAAACCTCTTCACACACATTCAGTGGCATATCTACTATAATAAACAATGGGATTTCCTTTATTTTACGTATAATTAGACAGTTTCATACTAAGAATTAGTTTAATATTATAATTGTACAGCTGCTGCTGCTGTGTATTTATTACCCAATGAAAGCAAGCAAAAATAATTAAAATACATTATTTGAAATTGCAATTTATTACAAAAAAAATTTAAATTCTGCTATCGTAACTGATATACACATCAATGTGATCTCAGTTCTTGTTTTTTTGCTACTAGTTCTTCGATTGGTGGGTCTATTATTGAGAGAGCACATATTAAATCATTCTTAACTTGGAGCTTATTTCGAGCTTTTGACTTGATAGATAGAAGTGCAAAAAACCCTATCTCTAGACTGGACCTTTATTTATTCCCCCCTTGGACTACTCGAATTCCAACCAATGTTCTACACTTTAACGAACATAAACTAAGAAATTACCTAATATTTCAACACTGATCACTGTTTTTAAGCTCTTAAAATTTGAAACTTAATGCAAAAAAGGCCAATGAAAAAAGAGTCAATTTATACATATATACACACAACATACACACATGCCACATACTCACATGTACATGTGCACACACATGTCACATATGTACACACAAGCAAACACACATACACATGCATTGTTCCTTTTTGCATTGTCCCTTTTTGCATTGTCCCTTTTTGCATTGTCCCTTTTTGCATTAGACCAAATGTATGTGTACATGTGTGCGTATATGGCATGTGTGTATGTGTGCTCATATGTGGCACATGTGCAAGTATACATGTAAGTATGTAACATGTGTACATGGTATGTGCACATAAATATGGGCATATGTGTATACATATATGTGTGCGTATGTAATATATGTGTGCGTGTGTCTGTGGTATGTGTTGATGTGGCATGTGTGTATTTGCTGTGTCTGTATGTGTGTATGTGTTTGGCATGTATCTGCATGTAATGCATGTGTATATGTGTATATATATATATATATATATAAATATATGTATGTATATGGCATTTGTGTACATGTGTGCATACATGGCACGTGTGTTCAAGTGAGTATCTATCTTGTGTGTACGTGTAATGTGTGTAAACAGTATGTGTGTGGCATATGTATGCATGTAGAGCGTGTGTATGTGCATGTGTGTGCATATGTGACATGGGTATGCATGTGTACATGTGAGTATATGGCATGTGTGTATGTATGTATAAATTGGCCCTTTTTGCATTGGACCTTTTTACATTGGACCAAATGTTCTTTTGGAACTTTTAACATTGGACTATTTTGCATGTTGGCCATTTTGTCTTTGAACCATTTGCAATGGACATTATGTATTTGGACCATTTGTTTTGGACATTTTTGATATTGGACCTGTTTTTGTTATGATACATACATACGTGGCCAGCCAGCCAGACCAACTTGAAAACTGAAGAAACCTATGTTGACAATTTGGGGACAGGTTTGATTTTGGTCTAACAGTCAAAATAAGGAAATTCCCTGCTAGTCAGATTTTTCAGACATATCTGACAGTTAAATATTTTCTGTTTCTGCTGCAACTCCGATCACCAAACAATAGTGTGTTCAGAGCCGGATTATACTATAAGGCTGAGTAGGCTTAAGCCTAGGGGTCCATAGCTAACAGGGGCCCGGAAAAATTCTGGGATATTCATATTTTTCTTAATTTTATTTTTGACAGGACCCTAGTCGGATTAGCCTATACGCAAACAACGCTACGACGTAGGGCTAAAAATAAATAGCAATTTATAAATTAGAACTAATAAGAACATTCCCTGATGTGAAGTCTGAGCGCTCACTATAATTGTTAAGATATTGTTAATAATATCTTAAATAAAAATATCCTAACAAATATCTCTTTAAAAAATAGAATGAATATATTACACATTAGCACATAACAATCCACTTTATTCATACGATTGACAGATCGCATTACTTACTTAAAATTATACAAAAAACGGTGGGGGGGGAGGATGATTCAAGATGGGGGGCCCTATATTGCAAATAGCCTAGGGGCCCTGGTATAGGTTAATATGGCCCTGAGTGTGTTTAAATTGTACGGTTGTGTTGTCATGTCAATTTCAGTTATACATGAACAGACACACAAATTGATAATTTTCAAAGTTACTAAGTGCACAAAATCTTGGCGCCCCTGTAAAAGAATGCAGGTTAATAGAACAGACTAACAAAAGAGAAATTCTTCTTCGAAAGAAGAACTGAACCATGACTTTATTGTGGTTACATGTGCCATGAAGCCTGCAGAAGTGGTAACAATTAATATTCACAGCCTTTTACATTCGGACAATAAAATAGCATTATTGATTAATAAGTCTTTTATTGATCAGAAGATGTGCAAACAACCAGTTTACACACACACACACCTCCTTGTATTAGAAACTGTCAACCAAAACTGTCAACATAGGTTTCTTCAGTTTTTAAGTGATTCTGGCCGGCTGGCTATTCATGTATATAATGTTTATAATTCTGGTTACAATATAATAGTTGTATTGTATTTTTTTAAACCAAACCAAAACTGTCAATAAAACTGTCAACATAGGTTTTTTCAGTTTTTAAGTTGATCTGTCTGGCTGGCTATGTATCACACTTACCACACCAATGGAGCTAGAGGCCTAAACATATAAACATTTACTCCTTGTTATGTCTAGAAAAACTGGTTGTTATTTTTTTTAAATTCCACCCAAATAAGTTTGGATTTTTTGGAATGTAAGTTTATGCTAAATTTGTCCTTTAGTTTGTGGCAGAATTCACGCTAATATTTTTTTAAATTCGGACTTTTTAGTGCTCCAACAAAAGCAAGAGAAGTAACTTGGTCATTGATCACCCCCAATATGGCACTCTGACAAAAGATGTTAGTGACTGTTTCTATTGAGTGATTAATCAGACCTGTATGCTGGTTACCCTTGCACTGTAATGTGTGTACTGAACTGTTACCGTTGGGTAAACTATTTATGACCTTGTTAAAAGCAATTTCTATTTAATAAAATTAGGGATTGTGCTTTAATTGCTTGCACATCAAGTTGACCAGAAACGATCATTGAGTGCACTTAGTTATTGGAGTGCCGTGTTGTCATCAACAGAAGTCGATGCCCCGCCAGGCCCTTGTACGCATAAGTGTATCATTAACTCTCCATATCCTGTTGATGCTTAGCAGTCCAGGATTTGCCGATGAAGGAAACGTTTCCGTAATGGTGGCATTTAGTCCTGATTCCTATTAGAATTGATTTTCCAACGTTTATATTGATTTCCTCTTGAATTTTCATTTCTTGGGGTTTATAATATTAAGTCTATTCAAATAGTTCTTCAGACGATTGAACTCCTTCTTCTTGTTTGTGTTGTTAACATGATGTTTCGGCCGATCCATTCTTCGGCCTTCTCCAGGTGTAATATCTGAATGTGATGTGGTAAACAGAAGTTTTAATTTCAAAGGCGGTAACCCTTATAACATAGGATTCGGGTGTTTCTTTGAAATTAAAAACTTCTGTTTACCCGATCACATTCGGATATTACACCTGAGATAGGCCAAAGAATGGTTTGGCCAAAACGTTGTGTTAACAACACAAACAACAAGAAGGGGTTCAATCATCTGCAGAACTATTTGAATGTTAATGACCCTTCTCAAAACTATAGAAAATATATTAAGTCTAGTTTGTATTTTTGCAAGTCCTGGCAGAGTTTTCCGTATTTTGCTGTTGACGGCTAACACATTGAATGTCGCTAGTTGGAGTTGGATGTCTCTCATTCTATTGATCTTGTCTTAGTCTGACCGTGTTTTGGACTTTTGATAACTCATTAGACTGATAACACTGTGCAACTTTTTTTTGCTCCTGGATAATAAGTGTTATTTTCTGATTGATTATGTCTAAAAAATGTCAATTATTCACTTCAAACCTAGCTTTTGCGACCAGGACACAATAATTTGGAATCTACTTATTTCCAATTGGACAACGGACGAATTTCCACCTTGTTATTCACATAAAGTAAGAAAAACAACCGCATATGAATATCCCTGTCCTGGTCACAAAAGCAAAGTTGGAAGGGAATAATAACCATTTTCTATACTTTTTACAAATAAGCAATTAGAAAATAACACTCACTTCCTTGTGTTAGATATTTGGGCAGCCGTGGGCAGGGGTCACAGGTTTGACCCCCACAAGTGTTGAAAGTCATAAACAGGACAATGACCAAACCCCACACTGTGGGTGTTGGGATGGAAGAGGCACATCAGCGTGAGCGTTATTTGTTCTATAAATAAATATTATATATGTTACATACATATTCATTCATTTTGTTGAACCTTGAACAAGGCCGAATACTTTCTGATAACATAACCTTTGTAATAATATAAGATATATGTTCTGCCATATTATCCTCTACAGTTTGGTGACCCTACACGTGTCCCAACAACTGTTTAATTAGAAAATATTATGAAGGTTATTATTATTAATTTTTGACTACTATTTACCTTCATCTTAATTCTTCTGTTGGTTTTTTATTGCAACTCTACTCAGGCCAGTAATCTATGGCAGTGAACAAACAGCGTTGATTGGAAATAAAGAGCAAGCATCCGGTGAGACTCTGTTTACTCAGCAGATTAGCAGCCTGAGTAAAAGTTGCAATAAAAAAGCAATAGCAAAATCAAGATGAAAGTAAATAGTAGTCATAAAATTAATAAATAAGGATTTGTATTTGTCATCTAATAACAATAAAATAATCGCTTTTATAAAGGTATTCTTCGAAATCTCTATGAGATTCAGAATGTGGCATCTTTTTAAAAGTAGAGCTAAGCACAAATACATCCAGGGGGTAGCTGGAGATTTGGGGACCTGGGGGGCTTGATGGGGTTCACCTCTTCCAACATTTAGTGCAGTGGTTCCCAACCTGGGAGCTGCAGACATTGTATAATGTTAGTAGAAATGCAATAGGTGAACTACTATTCATAAAACTTCCCCCCCCCCCATTAGGGTGCCAAGGAGCGAATCAAAATCGCCTCTATAATGGCTCCCTGCAAAAGCAAAGCTGAAAACTACTTTTGCTTCTCCCACTTTTTTCATAAAAGCACACTTTCAAAAAGAGGGGACTTGGATTTGAATTCAATTAGATGATTTTTTTTTTAGACAAGAAACTAGAAAAACTTATGGTGGAAGAGTCCATGTTTCAAAGGGTGGGTAGGAGATATTTATATCAGCAAAATTGTTACTTGTTGAATCCAGTGTTATGGACAGAGAACCAAGGAAATCATACTGTTCACTATATAAGTAGATTTTTATTGCCCAATATAAAATCTGAATTGCAGTCAATCAAATACCTTGTTTGGTCAGAACCAAGGCCTACCATATAACTGGCCTACCAACCATTTATGGTGAGTCTTGGTCAGAACGTAAATGAAGATCTCATGGAAATCACTTACCGTATTTCTTTGTGTATAACATGATTCTTGTATAATACAAGTACTAGATTTTGAGGTGAAAAATAGGTATAAAATTGTAACCTTTTGTATAACAGGGGTACTCTATTTGGTATTACAGTTTGGCATTCCCACGTGTTTTTCTGTTTTGATAATCCAAATTTGTGTACTGCAGTACTGCAGTTATACAATAAGAGCCCATTATTTTTATGTTGTGTATTGTTACAATGGTGATTATTTTAATTTCATAAATAAAATCAGATAAGAAAAAAAAACATAGGTATCTATTCAAATAGTTCTTTGGACAATTGAACTACTTGTTCATGTTGTTAACACAACATTTCGGCCAATCCATTCTTCAGCCTTCTTCAGGTGAAAAATCCAAATGTCTTGGGGTAAACAGAAGTTTTTTAATTTCAAAGGAGGTAACCCTTATAACGTAGGATTTGGGTGTTTCTTTGTCCTTGTCTTGTCGGGTTGTCAATCATCCAAAGAACTATTTGAATGTTATGACCCTTCTCAAAACTACAGAAAATAACTATTTGAATGTTAATGACCCTTCTCAAAACTACAGAAAATGGGTATCTATCTTTGTACACCTTGTGCACTCAGTTTGAAACTATTGTTTTTAAATTTAGTTATTTTTAATCTAATTTAATTATTTTAATTTATTTCAGTTATTTCTAGGGTATTTGTATTGCACATGTTCCACAGGAAGGAAAGAAATATTGTAAATCAAAAATTACAGATTTTCTTTTCAGCTTATGTATGTATAGCAATGGGTGGCATTCATCTACCCAAATTTCATTTTCCCGAACTTTGATTGGTCACTGAACAGGCCTTTTTTTTCATACTTTATTTACAAAAAAACACTGGTTAACTTTTTATTTTCTAAAATTATTGCGATAGATACCCCCATGTTAATGTTTACAATTTATAAAAAAAAAGCATCTGTTGTAAAATTTAAAAACTTATTAATGATAAGATTTAGTATTTATGTATGCAGTCATACCCACTATTTGTATGTTGTGTATTGTTACAATGGTAATTATTTTCATTTCATCAAATATAATAACATAAGAAAAAAAACAACATAGGTATTTATCTTTGTACACCATGTGCACTCAGTTTGAAACTATTGTTTTTAAATTTAGTTATTTTTAATCTAATTTAATTATTTCAATTTATTTTAGTTATTTCTAGGGTATTTGTATTGTTTCACAGGAAGGAAATAAATATTGTGGTAATCAAAAATGAGTTTATCCTTTCAGCCCTTTGCCCTGCACTTTCAGATATTCTAGGTACACATACAATAGTGGGGTCCAAAGATTTAAGATAAAACAGTTATTTCCCTTGAATACACTGACATATGTGATGTCCTGCCAGGCTGCGCAAGGGAGCAAATACCACGAGTTACCTCCCTTGCCACAAACCCCTAAAACGGAAGTGAGTCCCCGGTCATGGGCGAGGTAGACCGGGGGAAAATAAAGAGACCGTTCGGACGCAAGAACAGGCAGTTCTTCAGCTGACGGCGTTCAATCAACATCACATTCACCTTTGTCCTTTGTTCCTTTTGCTTCATCCTTTTCCCTTTCAGTGAGAATCCCACAAGCTGGGAGACGGCTGGAAGACACTACAACATAGTCAAAAATAGTCTTAGTAAAAAGGAAATTTATTTGTGATGAGCTATATGAAGTTGGATTTTTGTTATTTACTTGATACGCACTGTCATCTTTCTCTATTTTTCCGTTTCCTAACTTTGTCTATGCATTCAAAAACAATTTTTAAGTAAGGGATTATTTTCATCTATGTCCGTGTATTCAAGGGAAATAACCTTTTTGTCTTAAATCTTTGGACCCCACTGTTGTATGTGTACCATACTCTGTACCTGAGATCTTGAGGGGAAAAGTTCAGATTAATAATAAAAAAGTTTCATTCATTAACTACTGAAATGCCTGAGATGAAAGTGTAGAATCTGTTCTTCGAGACCACAATGGCCTCGAAGTTCAGAGAAACACGGGCTGTAAGGAGTCCTTGTCGCATGCTCAGGATTCGTCCTGAGAGAAGTTGCACAAAATATCTTGGCCAGCTGGCCAGGAGGCAGTCGCTCACCGCCCGGGATCTTTGACCAGCATGCTCAGGATTCATCCTGTAACCACTGACCAGTTTATCCCGGTCCTCGGGGCATTTGTCTTAGTGACAGGAACTTGGGATTCTCCCCCCTCAAGTCTCTAGTCACAGGGATTTGGGATCTCCACCGCTTCCGCCCACCCTAAAACTGTCCATGTGTCATATTTGCCGTCGTGGGTGTAGTGTCTCCCAGCTCGTGGGAATCTCAGTGAAAAGAAAGATGAAGCAAAAGGAACAAGGACGAAGACAAATGTGATGCTTAACTGATCACGGTCGGAGAAGAGACTGACTGTCCCCTTAATTACTGCGTGATTCTCTTTATTTTCCCCCGGTTTGCCCAGTGCATGACCGGGAACTCACTTCCGTCTTATGGGTTGTGGCAAGGGAGGTAACTCGAGGATGTGAGGTCCTTCTTTTTATGTTGTGGGTTGTGTTCGTGTGTTTGCAATATGTCTGTGTTTTTTTTTGTGTAGGTTGACGTGCATGGTATGTCCTGGAGTCTCTTCAGAATTTTTGCATGAGGCCGTGGGCTGCGTCTGATCGGCTAGGGGTTTTCTAGTGTAGTCGTGGACGGTGTAGACTGTGGTAGTGTAGGAGCCTAAAGGTCCTTTGTGTGTATGTGGAACGTTTATTTATGTTTACCCCCTTCCCCTTTGTAATCACATAGGTTTTTGTTCTTGTTTTGTAATCAGCCGGGTCCAACGGTTCTGCGTGTGTGTAGTTATTGTTTTGCGTGTGTGTTATTTCGACCGGTGTTGTGTATTTTTCGTACGGTTCTGCGTGTGTGTAGTTATTGTTTTGCGTGTGTGCTGTGCGTGTTGTGTATTTTTCGTCTTGCGTCTTTCTTGTTGTCTTGATTTCCGTTTCCTCCGCCGGTGTATGTGTTGAATCTGTTTTCGTGTTAGGGTCTGACTGGCTTTGCGTTTCGTCTAATTGTTTTTCAATTGCGGCGAGGCGCTTCTCGGACAGTTTTAACCTCGCCTGTTGTGCGCTCATGTAGTCTGTTATTCTGTCTTTGTTTCCGGGCTGGTGCGTGGTGTGGTGAGCGATTTTGACTATATTCAGCGCCTGAGCTGAGTCAGTGCCTAAAAGATTGTGAGCATTCGGTCCGCTGGAATCCACAATTTATAGTTTCGCTTCGTGTGGATTCCATTCCGTGCAATTTTAGCGTAGATGAGTCCACGCACGGGAAGTGCCTGTGTGGACCCGTACGCGTATATGTTGGATGCGTGCCTCTGTAGCTTGGGTCCGTCCGGCATGCCATCGTAGTCCTGCCCAGTGAGAATATTAACACTGGCACCGGTATCGACTGCAAACGTTATTGGAGTCCTGTTGATATGGGCAGTGACGGCAGGGGTACTAAAATTTCGGACTCGTCTGCCATTGACCGTAAAAACAGACTTGTCACTGGATGGATATGGGGATGGAGCTCTCTTAGTCGCAGGTCCGGAAATACTCGATGAAATTTTGTTGATTTTGTGCCTGGAAAACCGGCAGACCCGTGTAAAATGGTTCATCTTGTAACAGCTTCTACACCCTCACCCCCCTGGCTGGACAGAAAGGATGTGCTGTTGAGTTTCCACAGTAACGGCAGATGTCAGAAGTTCCATCTCCATGCAGTCTGTTGGCACCACGTGGTGCCGAACTTGCTGAGCTTGCTTGATGACTGCTATAGCCACCCCCTGTACATCTCCGTGTTGATTTTAGCAGGAAAATCTGCGCCGTTTCGTCTGTATCCGCTTCGATTGTAATTTAGTCGGCCAGATATTGCGTGTACAGTGTGTGTCTCTATTGCTGAAGCCCGTGCGTCTGCAAGTTCGGTAGCCCGCGCTTCGTCGAGCACTTGTTTCACTCTCAAAGCTCTGCGTCTGACCCGCGTGGAAGAACAGCCTTGCAGAATTTGCACCAGAATTTCACGTTTTACGTGTTGGATATCGCACGTGGCGGCCAAATTCCGAAGTCGTGTATGATACCCGTCTAGGTTTTCCGAAGCTGTCTGGATCGCTTGTCTGAATTTGAAAATCTCGTAGCACGTGTTTTTCCGCGGGGTAAAATATGCCGTCAGCGTACGTTTCAGTTTTTGGTAGTCCGTTGGTATTTGTACCCCATCCACCACGTGTGTCGCTCCGAGTCCTTTGTCTTCATCTGTGAGGCTATCGACGATCTCAAAAGGTTCGTCGCCGGCGTAGTGGAAAAACATGGCCCGTTTCTTTTTTTTTCGTTTTCTACATCCATGGCGCACAGCAGATTCTCGAACTTTTCGCCATCTGACGCTGGTTGTACTTTCTCCGTTGTGTATCTGAAATGGTGGAAACGGAGTCAGGATATTAGCCATCGTGTGTTGAGGTGATTATTCCTTTGTGTTTTAAAGACGGATCTCATCCTCGTCGCCAAAATGTAGTGTTTCCCAGCTCGTGGGAATCTCAGTGAAAAGAAAGATGAAGCAAAAGGAACAAGGACGAAGACAAATGTGATGCTTAACTGATCACGGTCGGAGAAGAGACTGACTGTCCCCTTAATTACTGCGTGATTCTCTTTATTCTCACCCGGCGCATGACCGGGATCTCACTACCGTTTTATGGGTTGTGACAAGGGGGGTAACTGTAGGTATTTACTCCTTTGCATCGCCTGGGCCGACATCACAGTGGGGAGGCAAATAAAGAAAATCTGTTCTTCAAAACCACCAAGGTTAAATTTATTTCCTAGCGGGATGGGTGTGTGTAACCTTTTTCATCAAATGGGCTTAATTTTAGTAACATATAAAAAGATTTCTGCTCGTAATATAAAGGGATTTCTTTTTTGTCCTGCCACATCATGCGATTCAAAGATGACAAACCTTCAGCAGCTGAAGAATTCTATTGAACGTAACAGTTTATGCCAGAGGTCAATTGGCTTTTTAGATCCGTTAGCATCTCGAGTACTGATGACCATCACTAATAGACAGACAAACACTACCACTTCTTGCTATATATGTCTGAAAGTGCAAGGGGAGAAAACTCATGTTAACAGAGAGTAACGTCCTTTGCTAGATCTTCACACAAGGAAAAATGTCATCTGCTTCCGTTGATATAATTTGTAAAGAAGAACAAAGTACAATTTGAAATTATTATGCACTGATTAAGATTGGTCACATTTGACAGCCTTCCATGATGGCAAATCCATGAGATCAAACTAGTGTAGTCGTTCCCAACCTTTTTGAGATCATACCCCACTTTCCACAATAAAATTACTAGTTTCCCCCTGTCACGACGCACTATTCTTTGAAGCGTAATGCGCCTAGTCGTGGTATACGAGTGGCTAAGGCTAACAGCAAAACATGCACTGAGACGCGAAAAACGGATTAAAAAGATGATATCAAAATAAATGTTTCATACTGGATAAACACAGGATAAACAAACAAGACAAACTCAGAGATTTTGTGGGCAATATGGAAGTTTTGTCAACCGTAAACAAGAAATACTCCGGGGACAGAAAATAGTCCTTTGGTCGTTGAGGTAAATTCCGGGGAGAGAAAAATAGTCCTTGTTTGAGGAAAATCAAACATTGGGGTTCCAAAATGTCAAATTTCGGTTAACAGCCTTCAGAAAAAAACAAAGAGAAGAAAGTCTATATTTCCTCGAAGGTAGTGTCTTCCTTCATCGGATTTAAAAACCCGCCTAGGCTGGGAGCTGGTAGTAGCAAACGGGCCTCCAACTTCCTCCTCCGCCGCTCGGAATCTCTTCCACACCACAGCTGCCACTGGCTCTACTGCCTTTTGCTGCTACTCCTCCTCCTCTCTCTCTCTCCCTCCCTCTGTCTCGGCGGCGAATTCAAAATCCCGGGGAAACGGGATCTTCCAGAACCTTTCTTTGTCCTTCGCGCGCCAAAACCCTCAACTCACGGTGACTTTACCGTATCTTCCCGTTTTCATTCTTCCGTTCTCTCAAAGGACTTAACTCATCACGACTCAAGAGTTTGCTCCCTTCCATTCTTTCACAGACCCCCTTTCATTTAAGTTGCAACAAAGAATAATTTCAAATAACTTTATTTTACATATAATTAGACATCTTCATACTAAGAATTAGTTTAATTTTATAATTGTACAGCTGCTGCTGTGTATTTGTCACTAGTAAGTGAAAATAATTAGAATACATCATTTGAAATTCCAATTTATTACAAAACAAAATAAATAATAATAATTCATCTATCAAAACTGATATGTGATCTGTTCTTGTTTTTGTGCATCTACTAATGAGAAACACGTCCCTACTACCCTTAAGCCAAAAACATTCACCACAACTTTTATTTTTACCTAATAGCCTTATCTCGCCCCCCGGTTGGGAACCACTGCATCTATGGTCTGATTTTCAGGCTTTTTTTTCTCTCCCCCACAAATTACATTTCATAAGATCATTTATTCCAAGATTTATTACCTCCGCCAATGAAGTTGAGGAGGTATATGTATTTGATCGCGTCTGTTCATCTTTCTTTCCATGTGTCTGTCTGTCTGTCTGTCCACACAATACCCTGGTTAGATTTTTGGATGGATCCAGGAAAATTTTTTGATTGGGAGATATTTTTCCATCATGACCCGACTTCTCCTCACAAGTATACTTAGCACCAACATCTCAGCACACGACTGCTAGGTGCCAGGATAACTCAGCGCAAGGACCAACAAAAACAAACTATGGAATTAAAACAATTTATTGAGATACAAAAATTAAAATTATTTTTTTGAGTTGAATTATTTCAGTGAATTAATTTACTTCTGAAGTTCAATTTGATAATTTATAGTTTGCAGGAACAAACTAAAACTATTTATTTACGGTTACAGTGTTTTCTTTTTAAGTTGCTATCATCAACTTAGAAAGAAAACAACAAAAGTTGGAATGATGGGTCTTCTCAAAGTTATAGACAATTTATTTAATTATTGTTTACTTCTTATTTGCTTTATGTTGTTCTCATTTATTTGGTAATCTTTGGTTTGACGTACATAAACCTATGATGGTGTTTAAACAGCATACAAAGGCTCCAAAAGTCATACAGAAACAATAATGAAATTAAAAGCCTGTCTGACAGAAACAGTGCATCCGATGTGACAAGCTGAAGTTTTAATACAGAATGAAAGACAGGCTTTTAATTTCATTATTGTGTTAATTTCTGATGACAGCCGCACTATCATAAAAATCTCTGATCAAAGTTGCAGACAGCCATTCTGTCCCGATTCTCCTTCAAAGAGTCAGTAGAACTCTATAGCCAGCTCAGGGATGTTCACATTCTGCCTAACCACAGTTTAGCCTGTCGGAACATCCCCGCAAGGGTGTGACAGACCCCCCATATCTAGCTCTGGCATCTGTCAGGAGAAAGACACTCCTGTCAAACCTACGACCGATGGGCTCTGCTCCTATCCGTGCCACTCTGGCCCATGGGATGTAACCCTCAGGTTTAAATGGTGGGTAAGTCGCACTTCACCTTAAAACTACACTGCTCAGGCTGGAGGTTTACTCCGCACATTGGCCCCGCTGTCTATGGTCCAAATGCTGTGGAAAACCATCCCCAAAATCTTTGTTTGCGAAGCCATTCATGTTGCTTAATTATACTTTTTAACAAAAAATATCTTTTAGGAGCCTCTGTATGACTTCACTTTATTGTGAATTGAATTACAGAAAAATTTCAAAAATTGCTAGGGAAGTGACTTTAATAAGTTATTCCCTTAGAATTACTTCTCAAAATTCCCTAGAATGAATTTAAAAGTTAAAGACTACAATACGACATAAATGAATATCAATAATAACTGACTTTTCTTCATAGACAAAATTCCAAGAAAAATTAACCAACCATTTCAATTAAACCTCCTTAATATTACATTTTTTAAAAATTAATCACTTTACTCTATTCTTCTCATAACAAACATTTTAATTTCGTTATTGTATATTCCTTTGAGAAGAGTCATTAACATTCCAAATTCTTCAGCCCTCGTCAGGTGTACAATTCAAGGGGAAAAAAAAAAAGGTTTGACTTCTTTCTTGAATTACACACCTGACGAGGGTTGAAGAATGGATCTGCAGAAACATTGGGTTAACAACATCAAAAATGGGAAGATGAGATTTTATTTTATTTGTATAAATTGTTCATGTTTAAATCACACAATATGTTGATATTTACAGGGCTGGAATATTCAAAATCTCCATTGAGTTCTTTTTCTCTTCATCTGTACAATGACTCCTCAAACTGAACTTTGTCTGTAGTTTTTTGTGTCTATCACTTTCTTTCCACACATGGCACAGATACCTGCAAACAATGCAAAGTGAAAGTGAAAACAAAACATCAAATAAAGTGATTAGCAATTATTTACATTAAACTTCTTCACTCATACTGGGAATCGAACACGATCGGAGGCCACCCGAAATCTCCTCTTTCTTATTATTACTATCCTTTCGGATAGGGGGTGGATGCGACTCCTATCCCTGGTTTGACAACCTCAGCTTACAGCACCTGGTATTCCATGACGGTCACCCATCTAGGTACTGACCTGGCTTGATGTTAACTTTCGTGATCTTACGCAATTTGACCGTACTAAGATGTAATCACATTTTATTAAAAAAATAAAAACAAGGTTAATCATCAGTTTAATGTTACTACAGGCTTCCCGTTATAACACGGGTATTGGGGTCTAAGAAAGCCAACCGGGTTATAACAGAGCTGTGATAACTGCTGGGTGGTATGGCCGATATTCAAGGGTGGGCATTAGGTGAAAGATTGCTATTCTTCCCTGATGTAACTGTATAACCCAGTTTCCCCATCTCATCAGTGGTCTCAAGGAAATGGGTAGCACAATAGAGAATATAACAGTAAAGAACGAGTAGCATTGAAAGGGTTAATAAAAAGGTTTTGTTCATTGATTACTGAAATGTCTTTGTATTGCTTGGGTGCTGGTAGCTGGCATGGGAACTGGAATTTAATCTTAAAACTAGAGAGCGTGCAACAAAAAGTAACCAAATTAATAAGGAAATAAAAGATCTTAGTTATAAAGAAAGATTGGAGTCCTTGGGTTTTAACAACCTTGCAAAGAATGGAAGGGGGATTTAATTGAAAAATAATTAATTTCTAAATATGGTACATGATTTTTTAACATCTCTCCTCGAACTGGAAATCTATTGACAAGACAGATTGCAAAAACTAAATCTACTAAACAATTAAGATTTAAGAGTGAAAATGTTGAAAATGGCCTAAACAGCCGTAACATGTACATCAGAAGACATACACCAACACACAAGATGGAACTACGTTCATAAAAATGTTAATTAAAAATTTTAAAATTTTTTTTGAAGTTTTAGAATTTTAATATTTATAACATCTAGAACACTGAAATTGAAAATAATTTTCTATATTTTTCATTTTCATAGTTAAACAATTAGATTTTTTTTCTAATAGAGTAATATATTT
>VCCN01000334.1:646975-659622 GCA_006491835.1 Architeuthis dux | reverse complement strand
AATATAGAAGGATTTTATTATTTCTAGTGGAACTTTACACAACCAAAATGGATATTATCAGGTATTTTTATGACCAAACTCTCCAGCATTGAAACTATGTTGCCAAAAATATTTGTTTGTGGTGGCATATTAATTTTTGGATGGCAACATATTCATATTTTTGGCAACAGAATTTCAATACTGTAGAGTTTGGTCATAAATAACACCTGATAATATCCGTTTTGATAGTATAATGTTTCACTAGAAATAATAAAATCCTGCTGTTTGGTTTAGAATGAAATTAACTTTCTTTAAAATAGTGGTAGGGGTGTACTTATTTATGGGCGATACTGTAAGTGTAGTTTCAAGATTTAAGAAATGGATGAATTTCTATTTAGAACATTCTATCTTACATAGATCAGCAATGTAAGTATTCTTTTACACTATGTATACAGTAACTTGTTTACTTACCTTTTTTATAGGCACAGGCTGAAATGAAAAAAAAAGGTAAATATAGTAAAAAGAAAGAAATATATATGACAACTAAGTAAAAGGGAAAAAATTGAAAAGGTATTGTTCTTCAAATAATATATAACTTCTATTTAATTCAAGGATTTCTTTTAAATTCCTTGAATACCAGAAGAAAAACAAATCATTTAACATTTAAATTCATATTAAAAAATTGAATTTTATCATAAGGGGAATAACTTAAGTTATTTCCCTTTGAACTTTGGGTAATTTAAAAAGTCTTTTTCTATTCTATTCACCGAAGAGTTCCACTGTAATTGGAAGTGTTTACAAGGGGTTCATGAAATAAGAAGTAAAGACTTGTTTCTCACTGATAAATCTTTGAAATGGTTTAAATAAGTAGTAAATGTTGTCAGTGTGCAGCTGACGTCAGGCACATATAATTTGAGAAAAGTAATTTACAAAGAATCAGGTGTCCGGGGGTGAAGAGTTGGGGTGGGGAGTGACCAGACGCCATCGTACATGCTTCGTGATAAAGAAACGATCTACAGGCAGTCGTTTCGCCAGCCTTGTCCCCACTAAAAAGAATTTAAGTAGGACCAGAAGTCTCCAGGGACATCCCTGGTGAATTTATGGACATTTTCCTCCGTAAAAGGCAACCCCAGATTTGATTGCGCCAAAGCCGGGGTCAGAATAACGTGACCTTATGACACCAGGGTTAATCCAAAACATGTGTTTAGCGCACGCACACATTTCTTGACCATATTAAGGCATCACGAGACTCCACCAGGGCAGTCTCGCAAAATCACCTTCCATGGGCGCACGGTTTCTCCTCCTCCGAATCACAACACCAAAGCCCTAAGACAAGCTACAGACTGGCAAAGGCAAATTACGGTAACAGAAAAGAGTTTTTACCATTATCTCAAAACTTTTGTGCTCTAGTTCAATTCGTCTTGAACTAGATAGCCACTCCAAACAAACTTCATGAACTCATTCCTTCTTTGTAGCTATTGAGTGATTGTGCGTTCAAATGCAGCGTATGTCGATTTACAATGTTAACCATTTATATGTATTTGTGTATTTTGCCTAATTCGCAGCTTTATTATTGTATTTGCAGTTTTCAACGTTGTACTGAACATAAAGTTGTACCAAACATAACATTGTACTGAATGTAATGTTGTACTAACACATTGTAATAAAGATCGTTCATGTACACCAGTAAGAAGCTTTAAACCTTTTTCTTCACGACACAAAATCTTTTTGAACTGTTTAAGAGAACATAAAACAATTTCTTCAAAAAGTTTCTAGGAGTTTCCCGCGAAAAAAAAAAATTTTGATTAAGTCACAACAAGCAACAACTTAGAGTAAGTAGTTTTTCAAAATTCGGCAGATTCCTAGAATCTGTGTGTAAAATGAAGATAATTCATTTAGCCTTTAAATAAACCAAGGATTATCTCCCCCTTGAAAGAAAATCAGATTATTGCTTTGAATGAATTAAATTGTTATAATTTGTGCGCCATTTTTTAACATCGAGTGGGTAAGTATCTGAAACATTCAAGATTTGAATGGAAATGGAAATTAATTTGTTTTCCTGTTGCTGAAGAAGGAAAAATAATCCTTAGTTCATTTTTAGGCTTAAACAGGAGTTATCTCCATTTTATGTGCGGATTGTAGGAATCAACAAAAATTTCATCACTTCTCAAATGTGTGAGATTGAGAGCTCGTGAATTTTTAAAATTAAATTTCTCAAAGTCACATATTTATAATAGCATAAATGATTATAACTGAAAGATTTGAAGAAATATCTAAAATAGATATTAGTAACATTAATTTTGGATCAAGTGTTGATTGATTTGTTTAGTGACATTTAATGCTGAAATCAGTTTAAAATCTTGCGACTTTGGTGAAAGGTTTTTTTTTTTTAATTAGTGTCTTGCGACTTTGGTGAGAGGCAGCCTACCCCTCAACAGGGTAAGCAGTCAGCGCATTCTAGGCCCCTGTTTGGTAGGGTCTTACCCCTCTAAGGGGATGCAGTCGGCGTATTCTAGGCCCCAGCCAACAGGGTCGGGGATCAAATTTAAAATCTAAACCCCAAAATTGATTCAAATCAAAAGGTGCAAATTTTCAGGTTACACTGTAATAAAATTTTTATTTAATTAATAAGTTTTTTAAAATTTTGTGGTAATATATCTTCACAGGGGTTTAAAGGGGTCTGGATTCTACATTTCATTCTAATTTTGATTAAATTAAATTAAATTTTGATTACGATGTAATCTAAAAATCTGTGTTTTTGACTTGAATCAATTTTTGCATCCAGATTCTACATTTGATCCTTGATTTTTGTATAAAAACTGATGATTAAGTGAGAAATATTTACCTTGGCAATAATGTGATCCCGCTTGATGCACAGAGGATTTACATATGCGACATTTCTCAAACGTACTGTAAGGGTTAAATCTGTTCTTCCTGGATGTGAGAGCTTTGTTTTCATTGATCATTCGACCACCACTTTCTGGAGAAAAAGAGGAAAACAAAAAATATACTCAACATTTTATAATATAGGTGTGAACATATAACCAAAAAGAAACCTCTATCCAACAAAACACATCACAACAGGGTTGCCAGATTTTGCCGGAAGGAGAGATAATCCAAGCTTTATCTTAGAGACTTGCCCAACACAGGCATTGGAATATTGTTGAATTTGAAAATTGAACAAGTTTGAAGGCAGAGGTCCAATACCGCCTCAATCAAGCAAGTCTGGAGGCATATGTTCAATACCAGCCACAGGTAAGTCTCTGAGATTAGATTACCTCCACTTTTGGCAACACTGCATCACAATAAATTTAATATACTGACCACGATAAACTTTAGCCTTTTTTTAAAAGAGGAATTAGGAAACCAGTTTTTTTTTAAAAAGTACATTAATTACAGGAATTATGCAAATTTAACTCTTAAATTCATATTAAAAAATTAATTTCATTACCTCCTTTTAAACTTTAGGTAATTTTTTTCAATTTTCTTTCTTCTTTTCTATACATAGAAGAGTTCATGATTTTATTCATGATTTATTCTATTCACAAAAAAATTCCACAGGTGCAGTCTCATGCGGTTCATGAATTCAAGAGTAAAAAATGGTTTACATTTTTAGATTGATTTTCATTTTGACTTAAATTTTCAACAATTGGGGAACATTTTTTATGTTTTAACCCATTAACTTTGGCAGGTAGCAAAAAGTAATAATTATTACTATTACTGCAAGGATTGAAATTTCGGCAAAGTAGGACAACTTAACTGCCAAAAGTGAATTGCATCATAAGGACTGATTTGACCAATCACTGCTAAAGGATCTAACATTTAAATACCTGTTGTATTTCGTGCTCCTGATTTCCATGGATCTGGTGTAATAACCTTCCCAAGTTTCTTCTGACCTGAAAATCAGAAATTGCAGAAAATTACAAATTACAGTATTATTTTCAAACGGAAAATCAATGAACAAATCTACCATGTAAAAGTTGACCAAGTTTTTATTTCATCAACATTTTTAAGATCATTTATGATAAATATTCAAATAAAACAATTTCTGACACTCAAAGAAAGAAAAAAAATGTCTTTAAATCCCAATTAATTTAAGAAAGCATAAAAGATTAAATACACAAGATAAAAGTGTAGTAAAATTCTACTTTTATTTGATAAGAATCTAACTATAATAATACAACATGTGTATTTATTTATTTGTAATCTGTCAGTGTCACGCTAAGGGATGCAACTCATCTAAATTATCATTAAGTAGGTTACAACATGATGACGTAGTAAAAATAGAATTCTGTGTTCTGATGACATAGTAAAAATGCTGAATTTAGAGAATAATAAAAAATATAAAAAGTAATAAAAATCTCACAGCAATGCAAATCTCTATTATCCATGTACATAAAATGTAATGTGTACTGTATTTATCATAAAGTTGGTACAACTGAAGATACAATTAACAGATGTAATAGAGGTTTGCATTTAAGGTGTGAGTATTTTAGAAATGTTTGTATTTGTGTTGTAAGCTAGTTTCTTTTGATTGTTTTCTAGGTTGTTTTTGAACATGTTAACAGAAAGTTTTGTCTGAAAGGGAGTTGCAGTATGAAAGGGATCTTGATGTCAAGAATCTGTCTCTAATACCAGGGTGGTGGTGTATCTGGTATTTATGGCAATGACCACTGTTTGCACATCTTACAGTGAGTATCTACATCCATTTCTACCATGCAGTGTGTCATTTTGTAGATGTGTATCAGGTCACTTCTCAATCTTCTGTATTGTAGAGTGGGTAGCTGTACTATTCTGAGTCTGTCTTCATATGGCAGGTCTTTTAATTGTGGCACCAGTTTCGCAGCTCTCCTCTTCAACCTCTCTAACATGTTTCAGTATTTTTTGGTGTGTGGAGACCAGATAATGCTTGCATATTCTACATGTGGTCTGACCAGGGTTTTGTAAAGCAGTTTGAATATAGTGGTGTCCATATATTTGAATATAGTGGTGTCCATATATCTGAATGTGCTTCGGATTACACCAAGCATATGGTTTGCTTTATTGATTTTTTCTTCTATATGTTTATTGAAGTTTAGCTACTTGTCCACTATCACCCCTAGACACTTTTCTTCAGTTACTTGTGTTAGTTTATGGAATGTGTAGTTATATGACTTTACGGATACCGTTTTAGTTTGTTTGGATATGGTATACTGATGCACTTTGTTGTTTTCCCCCAAATATAGAGAGTGACATTTATCTATGTTGAAACACAGTTGCATTCTCTCTGACCATTGTGCAACTATGTTAATGTCATTCTGGATTGAGTCGGTGTAGATTGTCGAAAGCTGCATCAGCTTCCAGGATGTAGGTGAACAGAGACGCAAAGTTCTATAACATGCTAGAGAGTTCAGTGACATATATAATGAAAAGGACCGATCCTAAAACAGATCCTTGCGTACTCCTGATGTTACAATGATTTCATGTGATGAGTAATCTCCAACTTTGACTAACTGCTTTCTATTGCTGAGGAAATTTTCTATCCATTTTAGAAAACCACTTTGGATGCCATATCGTTGTAGTTGAGTCGCCTGTGGTGTGGGACTTTGTCAAAGGATTTTTCCAAATCTCTCTCTATATATATTGTGTGATAATGCTTCACTCCATATGTTTAGTGCCTCTAATAGGTTTGCGACGGTTGATCTATTCTTAGTGAAGCCATGCTGTCTCTTGTTATAAATGTTGTTGTCCGAGTGGTGTTTAATTATTTGTTCAGATACAATGTGTTTCAGTATTTTGCAGATAATGTAGGTTAAACTGATTGGACGATAGTTGGAGGCTAGGGTTCTGACTCCCTTTCTGAAAAAGGCAGTTATGTTCCCTTTCTTCCAAATATTAGCTAGAATTGTTTCTGTTAGACTCAAATTGAACAATATGGTGAGGGGTACTAATGTGTTTGCTAGATTTTTCAGGATGTAAGGGTGTACATCATCTGGACCCGCTTCCTTGTCTATTCTCATTTGTTTAAGGTGTATGCATATATTTCATGTATTATACCATCATTTTTAATGGCACATGTAAACTAGTATATTTATAAAGTTTTGTAACAATGGAAATTTCTCAATGTGTCTGATAACAATGTTTCAGAAGCATCCAAGTAGCATAAAGCATTAATAATTCATTGACAACATTAAAAAAAAAAAAAGAATTCCAGCAGATATTTTTTTCCCTAAAACCAAAAAGTGTACATTGTATTTTAATTTTTTTAAAAAAGGAACGAAATACTTTCCCAACAGAAAATATTTTAGTTTTATTTCGATAAGTTTTTCTTACAAAATACCCTTTTTATAAAAAAATTCATTCAAAATTGAATAAGTACCGAGAATTTATATTATTAGTATATTTTTGGTGAAATTTTAAAATACGTGTGTAAATTGATCTAAATTTCAACCGGTTCGCGGGTGTAAACAAGTTTTCCATCACAATTATCTCAGGGTTTATAGATGTCGACACAAATAATTATTTTTTGTCAACAGTCCGTGATCTGATAGAGTGTAGACCCGGTAAATTCTCTCAGCATAAGGCCGCTAAAACTCACCAAAATAAAATAGTGTCACCAAAGCCTATGAAAAGGTACTAAAATAGATGAATACATCTTTAAAAAAGTGTAATTTTAATCAGAAAACCTGTCAGATTTAGTCTCACCGAATTGGTGCCTTCCTCAAAACAAATGCACTAATTTGAACGTTAAACTACGAGATTTCTTTTTATTTCAACCGAACCGTTATCTCTGGGATAAGCCCCCAAAAATCCCTTTTTTCATTTATATTTAGCTGTAAGTGTCGTATAAGAAACTTATTTGTAAATAAGAAAAAGAGACTTGCTTAAAAAAGCTAAGATTGAAATTTAACGCCACATCAATTCATTTCAATTACATATTTTATCTCTATTTTCATTTTAATTATTACGATCCTAATGTTGTAAAAAGGCACAAGGAAGCAAATTCAAAGAAAATTGTAAAACACAAGATATACTTACATTTTTCGCAAACCATTTTCTGTTTTCTGGAAAAGAAATCTCACTTTTTCGTCAAAATCTTTATGAAACAGGAAACAAACTGAGAAATTCACTTAAAAACATTCTAGTTTTTTTAGTTTCCTTTCTGAATTTGATTAGAGAGCGACTAAAAAGGGGAAATAACTCTAGAGGAACTGAATTTGTTTCAATTTTTGCATGTTGCCTAATGCTTGTCTGAAATTCTAAAAAGAAGCATTTTCTTTATCCAAAGAATTATTGTCAAACTCCAGTCCAGGTCTGGAGGTGGCTTTGTTTTTCTACCGTAACAGCAACAAGAATAATCCTCATCAAATTTAGGGGAGTAAACTCTTCACAGTTTGTCTGTCCCGTCACATTAAAACAAACTGATATATAAAATTGGCAATCCTGACGTTTCCTGTTTTCAAATGGCCGCCACTTTAGCTGTTACTGATAGCTGAATCGGTCAAGTCGTCTGCTGCTACTAATGGCGACAATTTCAACATTTTTCCACTTTCTGAACTGAAAATGTCTGAAGGACATATATATAAACGTGTTAGGTCTCTAGGCCTGCTGCGCCTACACTACCCTCTAGGCCTGCTGCGCCTACACTACCCTAAACCCTAAAAATAGCAACACCAACCCCAACACTAACCCTTATGCTGCTTGAATAAAACAAAAACACTAGTCTCTTGAACCACATGAAATTGCCCGACATCAGTAGACCACTTAAAAAATGAATAAAAAAAACTGAAAATGTCGTTCTGAGGATTCTTCTTGTCTGTTTCTTTGACTTTAAATTCACCATCAGCAGCAGCTGATGACTTGGCCGATTCTGCTATCAGCAACAGGTGAAGCGGCAGCCATTTAAAAACAGGAAAGGTAATGATAGCTGTTAACATTTCTGTACTGTGATTTGAAATCATGACCAAGTCATTGATAGCCAGCTTTCTTACCGACTGAGCCGGACTGACAAGTCTTACTATCTAAGCCTGTGGCCACATTTGGGACATAGGCCACCAATAAAGACTCTCCAGGTCCTGGGTCAATTTCAGGTGTTTCTTGGTCTGCCTCTTTTCCTTTTCTGACAAGTCTTATAGATCTACAAAAATGTATCTCACAGATATGCAAGGGATTATTGCATTCTATTAAATAAATACATTCATGCTAATAAAATATATATTTTTATAATTCTTTATTTATTATATACACAATACAAAAGTTGCAGTAATCATCTTCAGTTGAAATAGAAGTAGGAGTGGAGTTAGACCCTGCCAGCCTGTTCTTAGTATTGATTGAGTGATTGTTTTGTTTAACGACACATCGATCCTTGGTGGGTCATTTAATGCCGGATTCAGTAGGGGGGGGGGGATCCCATGTCCCTGTGACTAGAGACTTGAGGGGGGAGAATCCCAAAACCCTGTCACTGAGACAAATGCCACAAAGACCGGGATAAAGGGGAGGGGTGGAGATCCAAAAAGCTTCTCAGGACGAATCCTCCCGACCAGCTGGCCAAGATATCCTGTGCAACTTCTCTCAGGGCGATACCTCTGAACCATGGCGGTTTCAAAGAACAGATACTACACTTTGATCCTAGCCAAAAGGCTGCAAAGCCGTTCTTAGTCTGCTAACCCTTGTTTCAACCAATGTGTTTTAAGACCTTTCTAAGGTATAAATTCATCCAGTAAGGAGGAGTGTTCCTATTATAAATAGTTCCAGACTTTATACAGACCAGGGGTGTAGCTGGAGATTTGGGGGCATGAGGGGCTTGGCTCCTTGAACCCCCCACCCCTCCAATATTTAGTGTGATGATTCCCAATCTGTGGTCTGTGAACCCCTAATGGTCCACAAAGGTATTACTGGGGTCCATGGGCAGACCTTTAAAAAGCCTGGGGTCCGTGAACTTGTTGAGTAAGCAGACCTTTCAAAAGCCTGGGGGTCCATATGAAAATTCATTTTAAATGTAATGAAAAATCTCTAGTGAGATTTGATGAAATCTACCATGCTTACGAGGCTAGTAGTGGATATAAAACAAAAATTATTAAAGGCAATGACATAGCTAGAGATTTGAGGGCCCATGCACAGGGTTTGGCTCCTTGAGGGGCCCCCTCCAACATTTAGTGAGATTTGTTATTGTATAGTGTTAGTAGAAATGCTGTAGGTGAACTACTATTTATAAAGATTTTTGATCCCCCCCCCCCAATGCGCCCCACTCACTCTCTCTGATACACCACTGATACTCGTAACAGCACTATTCATTTATGAACAACTTTTTACTGTATCCGAATTGAACAAAAATAATATTTTATATATTTTCCATTAAATTTAGAAATACAAAATTTAAAATAAATTTAGTATAAATGTAGACACATATTTCCAAGTTAGAACAAGATAGCTCTTAAAATAAACTCCCACAGAAAGATCTAAAATATAAAACTAACACAGATAGTTTGCCATTTCTAGCTAAGAGCCTTTCAGCATTCTTGTCTACACCTAAGTCTGCATCTTGTGTACAAATGCAAAAGCGTGATTGTCCAAACACACACTAGCCCATCTGCATTAAACAGACATAAAACTCATAGTGCACATTTTCATCTCTTTCCATTCAGTATGCTTTAACTACATATGTTCATTATTGTGTTTATCAATCATTTTGTATTACTGATGTTCTGTAACAATGCATGTTCTTTATTTCTCAAATACTCTCTTTTGTTTATAATTAAATGATTATATTTTTATAGAAAAATATCTGTCTTGGTTATATTTCTTTTGCATGTATATGGGACCGAAGTTTATATACACACATGCAATCATTTGTTTTATTTGTTTTAATAAATCATTATTAATGTTGCAATACATGCTTAGCTTTCATTCATAAGAGGACTTTAGGTTGAGACTTATTATGGACAGATACAGTTATCTCTTAATTAACATGGTTTTGTTTAAGACAAGCTTTACTTAAAGCAGTTAAATAGCGACCACCCCTTTTAGTCACACTATCAAAATAGTGTTTCTAGTGACGTCTGCAGCCACTACTCTCTCTCTGTGCGTTGAGACCAATAGTAGAACTATTATAACAGAACTGTTTACATTTACAAGCCAGTTTTCTTTTTTCCTTCGTAATTTAGAGTCGATTAAACAACAAATAATCGATATGGATTTTGATATTGGACCTTTTAAAATCTTGATAATTTTTTTCTCTGAAAGTAAATGTTGCTAAAACTAATTTAATGTCGTTAATAAACATTTATCTCACATTTGTTTTTATTTTCTTTACAAGAGTATCATATTAGCTAGCTACAGTTAAATATGTTCAGTCACTAATAATCGAGCATGGATAAATTGTAATTTTTACCAATGATTATTGTATTTATTTAACACGTCTTTGATATGCGCGTTACCATCTGGGGATTAATTAATCGCGTTAATCAAGGGGAATCTGTTCAGTTCAATTAGGTAGATTATAGAACCCATAACTTAGACCAAACACATCCCTCTAGCATGTGTGTGTATGTTGCGTGTGTAACCTTTTTGCATTGGACGTTTTGTCCATTGGATGTTTTGACCTGTAAAAATACATGCATGCATTTCTCTTCATTTCAATGGTGACCCTACTCAATTCCCAAGGAAATGTTTCTCAGAGAATTCATCTTCAAAGGCCAAACAAAACCATTAGGGACAATAAGCATTCTTAACAAACAGGCGTTGCTTATGCAGATTTATGGGTGTTGTTTCCTTCATCCAATGCAATCTCGAAATGGTTCCTATTAGAATCCGTCAACCAAAACTGACACCATAGTCAACATAGGTTTGTTTCTTCAGTTCTTAAGCAATTCTGCCTGGCTATGTATGTATGTGTCATGTGTACTGGTCGCACCAATGGAACTAGAGGGCTGGAAATTTAAACATTGACTCCTTATTATGTCTAGAAAAAAAACGTTTTTACCTTTCTGAAAATTTCTGCCCAAAATAAGTTTCTAGGGCAGAGGGCCAATCAATTTATACTGTAAGTTTATGCTAAATTGATCCCTTAATTCACACTTGTTCAGACTTTTTAGTGATCACTGCCTAACAAAAGGTGACAGAAGTAACTTATTCATTGATCACCCCCAACAATGCATGCTGCCAAAAGACTTTGGTCACGTGACGGTTTCTATTGAGTGACTAACCAGTCTATTATTTTGGCTTCATTGTAAAGAGGATGATATGCTCTTTTTTTCATCCTGGCTTCATGATATCACCTTGGATTATGGATTTTCAATGTTTACAGGTAAATCATTTTGTTTATTTCAGAGATTTACCCAACACAGGCATTGAAATAGCATCAAATTTGGAAATCGAGTGAAAGTCTGGAGGAAGAAGTTCAATACCAGCCCTGCACCCCAAGAGGCTAATATTGAACCTCTGCCTATATTGTTCAAACACGCACTAGCCCGTCTGCATTAAACAGACATAAAACTCATAGTGCACATTTTTATCTTATTACTGATGTTCTGTAACAACGCAGGTTCTTTATTTCTAAAATACCCTCTTTTGTTTATAACTAAATGATTATATTTTTATAGAAAAAATATCTGTCTTGCATGTATATGGGACTGAAGTTTAGTACTAAAAATACATTTTGCTATAAAAAAAAAAAAAAAAAAAAAAAAAAAAAAAAAAAAAAAAAAAACATTTCATTTCAATGGTGACCTAAACTACTTAAGTCTGAGGTAACGCTCAGATTATCTCCCATTCTTTATTTCTATTCATGTTGAATGTTGAATCTCATTTGAGACAAGATAGTTGTTCTTTAAAAAGGATGTCACGTTTATGATTCAATTCACACTGTAGGATTTTATTGTTACTACTTTTATCAGATGTGGAAAGCAACAAACTATTCTCTTTAGTCAGATGGAGTCATTTAAATTAAAATTTCAATATAATCAGGTCTGTATCAGCTTCCTATTCTATATACAAATATCCTAAATCACGGTTTCCAATCAAGTGGGCTATAGCCCACTGGTGGGCCGCAGCATGTTTTCCAGGTGGGCCACAGACAGCTCAAATAAAGGGGGGGGGGTGACAGGCATTTGGCCATATTTGAGTTGTACCTGACAAATTTGATTCCTGAGTTCAGTGTTCATGAATATTTTTGCTTCTTTTCAATTAGCAACTCAGACTTTTGACAACAAAGCGACATGTGTTGATAAAAATGCCCAAAACTTTGAATCTGTCAATTTTATTGTAATAATCTTTGTGTTATTAATAATAATAAAGATTGTAGAAAATTCTCTTATAAAAATTATTTGTGTAAACGTTTACTCATACAAGAGTAGGGTCCAACAATTTAAGACAAAAGAGTTATTCCCCTTGAATACACGAAAATAATCCCTTACATCAGTGGTTCCCAACCTTTGAGTCATTCCCACTTTTGTCAATAAGATTATTAGGAAATTTATTTGCGATAGCTACTACCACCACTACTTTTAATGTTAATATCAATTCTTAGCCGTATAATATTGGATTGATATGAAACTTGGTCCAAATCAGGTGAACCATTCTCATCATCCTACTATTACCTTAGATGGTGGACGCATTGAACTTATGGTTCTTGTTTCGCGAGAGGAGATTAATATAAAATGGCTTCCAAGAATTGAGAGAGAAAAAAAAAA
>VCCN01000334.1:625721-646581 GCA_006491835.1 Architeuthis dux | reverse complement strand
AAAAAAAAAAAAAAAAAAAGAATTGGATTGAGATAAAATAACATTTGTTTGTTAGCTTTTCTTTGAGACTGCAGACGTGATCTCATCCGGTGTAACCTCAGGATTTGACCTTTTCAGTTGGATCAAAGCTGGGGTGCTTATTCTCCATATGATCCATTGTTTCTAAATCTGTTGAGAAAACCAAAGATGAATGAATGAAGTGATGCAGGTGAATCAGCCAAAGCAGGAAAAAACTCAAACTTTTCCTTCTAAATCAAAAAAGCTTGTGAAAATAAAGTCCATTTTTAGAATACCTGAATTCCTGTTTTGGGAATTCTGTTCGGTAGAAAGGAAGGCTGAATGGGTTTGGTGATGCAGGCAGGGAACACGGTTGCCAGATTGGGCTACAAGGGGAGATAATCCAAGCTTTATCTCAGAGACTTACCCAACACAGGCATTGGAATAGGGTCGAATTTGGAAAACGAACACGTCTGAAACACTAACCCCAAGAGGCTGGTATTGAACCTCTGCCTCCAGTCTAGCTAGATTTCCAAATTAGACACTATTCCAATGCCTGTATTTGGTAAATCTCAGAGATAAAACTCTGGTTATCTCCCCTTTTGGCCAACCCTGGCAGGGAACAATACTAACACATCCTATTCCAAGGTTGGGATTGTCAAAATAACATCCGCAACCCTCAAAAAAAAAAAAAAAAAAAAAAAAAAAAAAAAAAGAAAAGAGAAAGAAAAAAAAAGAAAAAAAGAAACAGAATTGGATTAAAATTCTTGTTTTCAAATGCATACCATTCACTAGTATTTTTATATTTGATCTATCCACTTAACTCTTAAATTCAAATTTAAAAAATCTAAATGTTAACATCAAGGGAAGTAACCATTAATTAAAGTTACCCCTCTTTGACCATTTTAAAAACTTTAAAACATTCTATTCACAAAAGAATTCCATTATTTTTTATCTATTCACAGAAGAGTTCCACTGACATTTAGGAGCCGTATCAAACGGTCCATGAATTTAGGGGTTAAATCTTATTTGCAAATGTCTGTAGCTGACAGATTTGATGTTAAGATCATTTGTTTTTGTATCAAAGTTTTGTTTTATGAAGTCAGTATTGGGTAACTGAGTTCGGTATTTCTGAGATGAGGTGTTAGTATTACTGATACTATTGTTCGGACTGAGATCCTCATCTTGGTTGTCATTTCCACAACGTTTCGGCCGATGTACTCTCCGGCCTTCTTCAGGTGTCAAGTTTTGTCGGTAACTTACCGGAACTATTGAACTGAACCCTTTATTTGATCCACGGGGGTATACTGTCCTCATTCCACTATCCATGTCCTAGAAATTATTTTGTGGTTAATTTTTCAGTTGTGGTGCTCCTGCCTGGGATTGAACCCACAACCTACAGATGACTCAACAGTCAGACGCTTTTTAACCAACGCTTTAGCTATCTAGGCCACCGTCCCAATAATTTCTAGGACATGGATAGTGGAATGAGGACAGTATACCCCAGTGGATCAAATAAAGGGTTCAGTTCAATAGTTCCGGTAAGTTACCGACAAAACTTGACACCTGAAGAAGGCCGGAGAGTACATCGGCCGAAACGTTGTGGAAATGACAACCAAGATCAGGATCTCAGTCCGAACAATAGTATCATCAGTATTGGGTATTTTGCAGTTATAAAAAACTGAAGACTGAGTTCACAGCCATGAGGAAAAGTCATCCAGTCCGTAAAAGTTTCAGCGAATTTGGTCAGTTCAATGTCTACAGTATTAAGCAGCAGAGTAGATCAGGTTTTGTGTTTGCAAAGAAAGGAAGTCTTGATTTTATAAAGAACTGGAGACATTCGCACTATTCACAGCACACGGACAACTGAACACTTATGTACCCACACACAAATATAACCTGTAAGGAGGAGAAAAATATAGCTAGATCTTTAAAAAAAATAAAAACAACACTTCCTCCTAAGTTCACACAATCAACACAACTGACCAATAAAAAAAATTTAAAAAAAAAAAAAACTGCAATCAAATTCTGCTTCGGGTCAGGGTTGCCAGATATGGCCAAAAGGGGAGATAATCTGAGCTTTATCTCAGATTACTCAACACCAGCATTGGAATAGCATAGATGGAAATTGAGCCTGGAGGCAGAAGTTCAATACCAGCCTAGCTCGACTTCAAAATTCGACTATTCCAATGGTTAAGTTTCACAGTTGAGTACAGATTATCTCCCCTTCTGGACAAAATGGCATCCCTGTTTCTGGTCAGAAAAGATTTCTTCTTCAGTTCAATAAAAAACAGGCAATTCCAGGGCATTCGGGGCAATACTGGCATTATGCTGGAGGTTGGCTTAGTTTTCAATTTATATTTTAAATCTTTTTTCCATTTTGCTCTGTTGGCAATGTTTTTTTTCAGTATTTTAGCCGTTTGAGTTACTTGGTTTTGTGATTGAATTGTTGGTAGTCATCACATTCAATTCCCACCTGGAAAAAAAAAAAGAAAAAGTATAATTAAATGAAAGAGGTAAAAAAATATATTTTGCCAAGCCATTCGTTAAAATATAAGACATTTGTATTCATCTATTGTTTATATCAGTCATGGACAAACAGCAGCAAATTTTCTGATTGGCATGCTTAATTAACGTTTTATTAAAATTTTGTTTGTTAATCACTGCTACTCACAACACTGGTTTAAGTTATTCAGGTGTTCTACCTATGTTTATACCTATCTATGTATCTGGACTTCGCCCAGTCCTAACCGTTCATAGCAGAAACTTGAAACTTTGCACGAATACTGCCCTCAATGAGTAGGGAAAATGTTTTTTGAAAATTCCCCCCATAATAGGTGTTTAGTGAGGGTTCAATATGCAATGTAAGTTTATACTAAATTGGTCACTATTTTGTGCCCGCTTGTTTTTTTTAAAAATTCAGACCTTTTTAGTGATCACAGCCGAACAAAAGTAGAAGTAACTTATTTATTGATCACCCCTTTTTCCAACTTTTTGATTGATCACCCCCGACACAGCATATATGGGTGGCAGTGATTCATAATTTCCCTTGGAATGCTAGTTTCATTTCGTTCTCGTTGTTCACTCACACTTTCTCTCAAAACGGGGATAACTATTAAATGCTAGTGTAATCTCCATTACTTATTAATGCCTGCTGCATTGTGGGTAAACCTGTTATAAAAATAAAAACATACGCCATCATCAGTCATGTGATTTTCAACGTACCTTTTGTGACGAGCCCTAAGATCTAATCTGCAGCCATCCAAACATTCAGGAGTCTTAAATTGGCATCACTACATCAACCAATGAAAATTAATGTTCAATTCGTGTTTCCACCACTTATAAACGTCTTGTTGCAACAATTTTGAGAAGTCAGCGACTGTATTCACCCGTGCTCATACGCAGCATTGCTAGGCAGGATTGAGAAAAGTTTACTTTCAAAGTGTGAGTGAGTAAAGTGCTGTATTTTTTAAAGATTTTATTTTAATTATTAATAAACATAACTCATGCCTTCATCTAAAAAGAGGAGATTTTTTTAAGAAATGAGAAAATTCCAGGATAAGTGGACAAATGATTACTTCTTTGTTGAAGTAAAGAACAGACCAAAGTGTCTAATATGTTCTGAATCTCTCTCCACATTTAAAGAATTTAGCATTAAGCATCATTACACAACTAAACATTACGGGTCTGATAAATTGGAAAGCTTAAAATTGAAACACTAAAGAAGCAGATCGGTAACCTAAATATGCTCTTTTCTAAAAGGCAAACAGAGCTCAGAGAAATTGTGCCTGCAAGCTATGTTGTTAGCGAAAAAGTTGTTAAACATTCTAACAATTATTTTGACGGTGAATTCGTGAAAGAATGCTTTTTGGCAATTGATGAACTTTTATGCCTGGAAAAGATAAAAGTGTTTGAAAAGATTAACTTGTCTCACAGAACAATAACGAGACAGGTTGAAGAAATTGCAGCTGATATCAAGGGTACGCTAGCATAGAAATCATCAGAATTTAATTGACTGTCTATCGATGAAAGTACTGATTTATCAGATTCAGCTCAACTTGCAATCTTTATACATACTGTTGATAAAACCTTTAATATCACAGAAGAAATATTTTGTGTTCAAACAATGAAAGATACTGTTACAGGAAACAATATCTCAGTGTAAATTAAAATCAGAATCTTCTTTAAATTTAGCAGACAATGACTTTGCAACATTTCATTGCATGATTCATCAAGAGAATTTATGTGCCAAGTCGATAAAATTAAAAAATGTTATGTGTCGTTTCAAGCAAACATTTCATAAAATCCCAAGCACTCAACCATAGCCAGTTTAAAGAATTTTTAGAAGAACTTGAATCAGAGTATGGCAATCTGGTATATTAGTGTGCAGCTCGTTGCCTAAGTAAAGGGAAGATGCTTCAACATTTTTATAGCCTCAGAAAAGTAGACGACACCTTCTTGGAAATGAAAGGTAAATTTGTCCCCAAGCTGAAGAATAATAACTGGATTTGTGATCTTGCATTTCTCGTAGATATTACCACCCATTTAAATGATCTTAATTTAAAATTGCAAAAGGAAAATAAGTTAATTCATGAAATGTATTCTCATGTCAAAGCTTTTGAAACAAAACGTCAGATTTGAGAAAATCAACTCAGGTCTGGTAATGCTTTCCATTTCCCCACAATTACAAGGAGTCTGAATGCGTTAGTTTTGCTGAGGAGTTAAATGACTTGAAAAAAGAACTGAGCTCCAGTGTTATGATATGCTGCCATGAAAAGGTTATTCCAGGGTCAAACACCTGTGTGGAAATGTAAGTGACCCGTTCACCTTAGGAAATAGGTATGTGTGTGGGTGTCCAACAAACAGTGGATGACACCTGCGTGGGCGTTCGAGAAACCTTATAAACACAGAGAGACGCGGACAGAAAACTCAGAAGAGACAGACATCAGCAGAGCTGGAAGGCACGAGACTGCTGTCCCTGTCGGGGACAGACCGACGGTTCTTATCTCTCTCCCACTCTTCATTCTCCGGCCGACGAAATGTATATTATATGAAATAAAAATATGTCCAGATATTTTTACAAGCAAGTCTTCGAGTTTCCTCTCTATCCAAGTCCAGGACATTCACCCCACTATACAACACCAAATTTAATGACTTCAGAGTGATGAACTTCTTCGGCAAAAATTAAAGATGAATTTTTATTGCAGTTTTATATAACCCTTCCTGAAGAAGACTACCACAAAATGGTGTTTCCCTAAAAGATATGCCACCATGTTTGGTAGTACTTATAAATGTGAACAAGGCCAAGATTGAGAGATAATCACCTTTTATAAGTTGTGACATCTCAGATCTCCATTGGAAAACTTGTAAAAAAATGTAAATGCCAAGTTTCACTAAAATTTGTGAATAAGTTCTTTCCATTTCTTGTTATGTAAATAACAAATAAATAAGGAATACAATGTTCAATTTGAAACTATATTTGACCAATCAAAAATAATTTAATACTCATGCCTACAAAACGCTTGCGAGATGTTCGCGTTTTAAAAGTTAAGATGTTGAAAACAGACATTACAACTACTGAAGCCTCTTTAAGAGATTCAATTTGATTCTATCTGAAACTATGTTTGACCAATCAAAAATAATTTAATAATACTCACACCTACAAAATGCTTGCGAGATGTTCACGTCCTAAGTTAAGATATTGAAAATGGCCTAAACAGCTCTAACATGTACATCAGAAGGCATACACCAATACACAAGACGGATCTACATTCATAAAAACGTTGATTTTAAAATTTTAAGGTTTTTTTGTAAATTTTTAAGTTTTAGAATTTTAATATTTATAACACCTAGAACACTGAAATTGAAAATAATTTTCAATATTTTTCATTTTCATAGTATGATGTTTGTGTGAATTTTGATGGACGGGGTCTTTTAATCATCATAAGTGGTTTAGTTGGACTCTTTTCCGTGTCTATGTTGCTCACTTTTTCACAACGTTTTGGCCGTTTTTCCCTACCCAACCTGTCACCTCACGTTCATTTTTTTTTAAATTTCATATTTTGGAGTTGCTTCCCTTTGATCATTATTTTTCCAGGCTCATACCCTAAAACAGTTTGACTAAACTACATACAATGATTTAAGTACAATGTTTGTTAAATTTTTCTTTTAGTAGTGTGGCCCGATTTATGATGAGCAATATCTCATGCGACCCGCTGCTCGAAAAAGGTTGACCATGCCTGGTTTATATTATACTAGTACACCAGTGCTGTAAAAAAAATAACAGCATATATGAAATTGATATCTTGTACCCTTATTAGAAGTATCTTTGAAATGTGTCCAATTCATTTCACTTTTACAGTTGGCATCAAAATTTGACAGTTTACCCCTGTGTAGGCAGTTAGCAGATTCACCTTTACCCCTGTGTAGGCAGTTAGCAGATTCACCTTTACCCCTGTGTAGGCAGTTAGCAGATTCACCCCTGTGTAGGCAGTTAGCAGATTCACCTTTACCCCCGTGTAGGCAGTTAGCAGATTCACCTTTCCCCAATGCATTACAATCTTTTTAATGCTTAAAATATCAACTCCAAATCATCAGGGTACCTTTGGCTCATTGGTAAGTCATCAGGCTGCTACGGTCCACATCGAATGTTCAAACCGTGGCAGCTCCACTTAATTTTATATATCAGTTTCCTTCAGCATGACAGACAGACCAACCAACCATTTCATTATATTATATTCTGAATTTTACTTATGGACAAGAGAGAACATTACATGTGAAACCAAAAAGAAGGGGGGGGCAACTCGGTAACACTTTCAATGTTCTAACATTAATTCAAAAAACATTATGTCAAAGTTATATCAGCAAGGTTTGAAGCAACTTAGGCCCACTTTTGTACGGCTGTAATTTCAGATCTAAGAGCTTTATTGAAACCATCCAAATAGCCGTCTTGACCAGTGTTTCCCAACCTTTTTGATGTTTGTTTGTTTTGTTTAAAAGGCACATTGACCCTTGGTGGGTTATTTAGTGCCGGATTCAGTAGGGGGGGAGAGGGACCCCATGTCTCCGTAACTAGAGATTTGAGGGGGGAGAATCCCAAATCCCTGTCACTGCGACAAATGCCACGAGGACCAGGATAAAGGGGAGGGGGATGAAATGGGTGGAGATCCCAAAAGCTTCTCAGGACAAGGTGGCCAAGATATCCTGTGCAACTTCTCCCAGGACGATACCCAAGCATGCCACAAGGATTTCCGAAGGGCCATGGTTCTCTGAACTTCGAGGCCATGGCGGTTTCGAAGAACAGATACTACACTTTGATCCTCGCCAAAAGGCTGCGAAGCGACCCAACCTTTTTGAGTCATTCCCCACTTTTGTCAATAAGAATACTAGTACCCCCCCGCTTCCATTTATTAAGTTGCAACAAAGAATAATTTCAAATAACTTTATTTTACATATCTATTAGACAGCTTCATACTAAGAATTAGTTTCATTATATAATTGTACAGCTGCTGCTGTTACTCAAAGAAAGCTGGCAAAAATAATTAGTACATTTGAAATTCCAATTTATAAAAAAAATTAAAAAAAGAATAATTCTCCTATGGTAACTGATATACAAATCAATGTGATCTCTGTTCTTGTTTTTTGCTACTAGTTCTTTGATTTGTGGGTCTATTAGTGAGAAACACGTCTTAAATCATTCTCAACTTGGAGCTTATTTCGAGCCTTTGACTTGATAGATAGAAGTGCAGAAAACCCCATCTCTAGACTGGACTTTTACCTAATAGCCTTATTCTCTCCTTTGGACTACCCAAATCACTGGGGGGGGGGGGGGGTGATTTGGTCTTGACGATAATAGATATACTAGATATACTAAGGATTATTTGCACTACTAATTAAATATCAGTTTACATTCTATACAAAAATCTTGTCATGGACAAAAGTAATAATATTTAGAGAGAAGACATTTTGTCAACTTACCTAATGTCTAATGGTAAAAGACTTGTATCCAATTTATGTTCCAAAACAGCCAATTCACAAAGCATTTTTAATGTTGGAGCTGAAATAAATAATAACAGAAAGAAAGCATTAATAAGGATGTTGATACGTATTGTCAGAAATCTTTTTGTTACCGAGTGACAATTTCTGACAGGGGAGGGGAAGAGAACCAAGAACCAAAAACCCAAAGAAATAAATGGTTCCTTATGGAAGCAGTCAGGACGAAAATGAAGGAAAATCTCTTACCTTTATATTGATGTCAGCATGTATAACATTTGTTTGCGAAAATAAGACCTTTTGGTCTCTTGTGTCTGGTAGCAAGAAACAGTATTTTAACGAAACTCACTGTTCAAACACTCTAGACAACTGACAAAAATGTTCTTATCTCATCATCATCAGCCATTATAAGTCCACTGCTCGACAAAGGCTTTTCCCATCTCCTTCCATGACGACCTAGATTGTGCTAATCTCTGCCACGTCTTACCGGCAAACTTTTCTATCATCATCCCACCAGCAACAAGTTACCTCCCCTTCTTTTTTACTTGCTATGATTACATTGTGCAACTTTTTTAACTTTTTTTTTTTTGCAAATTCTTTATCTAAGAACTGTGACAAATTGTTTCATAAGGCCTAATAAGTGTTATTTTCTGATTGATTGTGTCTAAAAAGTATAGAAAATGTCATTTATCTCCTTCCAACAATGCTTTTGCGAGCAGGACAGTGCTAATTTGAAATCTACCTATTTTGCCTCAGACAGCTTAGAAGAGATACTTAAAAGGCTGCAAATTCCTTATCTAAGAACTGTGAGAAATTGTTTCATAAGGCCTAATTATATGTGCAGTGGTGGCATCAACATCTTCCGAGGGTCAACCAGTGTCCCACATGTAATGTTGTTCATCCCCATATAAAATTTGGGTGACTGTGGCCAGTATCACCTTTGGTAGTGTGCCAAGGCATCCATGCTGTCCCAAAGACAAAGATAGCAGGAAAACTTAGTAAAACCGCCTTGGGAGACCCTATTTGGAATATTCATGACAGAAATAAGGGGTCATTATACATGGAAAAAAAGAAACTTTACTCGGCAGTTTAACACTATAACAATTCATGATGCAAATTACATTTGAGAGAATAAACTATATGGAAGCACAAAAGTGATAAAGATAAAAGTATACTTACCAAAGTCCAACACATGAAGATCTGAATGATCATAGAGATCCATGTCCTCCAGTTCTCTCGGATTCTCATCCATAACAAGGAAAGGGGAGAACGCATGGTTGATAGGACTAGAAAGGAAAATAAACCAGTTTTAGAAGATTTTAAATATTCAAAGCCAAAATCATTACTATTTTTTATTTTTTATTTTTAAATAAAAACAAATGCCTCTATGGGTATCTCAATATACAAAATACATATTCAACATTAAAATACTCATTAATTCAAGTGATAAAAATGTATGAAATTTAATAAAAAATTACAAGCTTATCAGAACAGACCAGGCACATTTTATTTTATTTTTTTTCCTAAATTCTACAATATATTTCAGCTGATAACTCACAGAATTGACCTGTTATTAGACAGGATTAACATTCTACAATATAGAAAATCAGGCATTATCCTAGTTTTGTGGTCCATTTCTTAAAATGGAACTCTTGTTAATTGAATTAAAGAAAAAGAAAATTACTAAAAAGTGCAGGGGAAGTAACTTTAATCGGAAGTTACTCCCTTGAATTACTTTTTAAATTCTCTAGAATAAATTAAAAATTCCCAAGTCCTGAAGGAGAATTTATGACTTTTCTTTATTACAAGAGATTATGAATTCTCATGTATTGATCTGTTATCATCTTGAGCATGCATCTTGTGAATTTAGTTCAAGATCAAATTTTAGTATCTGTTCATCTTATTTATCTGTATTTTCATGAAAAAGAAAAGCAGGTAAAATCTGACCTTGTTCCACCAAAAAGGAACACACGAGAGCCAATCACGCAGCAGCATTGCCGTCGACGAGGACACGGCCCTTTGCCTTTTACTTTTACCATCGTCCAGTGATTATGAACTGAAATAACAAGTCATTTCACAATTACACACAACCTGGGCTGATCAAATCTAGAAAAGTGTTGGTCACATAATTTGATTTGATGAAACTTACAAATATTATAATCTAATCTTAACTCTGAGATTCATAGACCACTTGTAACCGCTTTGGTACACTTCAATGAATAGGATTTTTAAAAATGGAACTCTTTTGTGAATTGAAGAAAATGAAAAAAATTTACCAAAATGTGGAAGAGAAGTAACTTTAATCAGAAGTTACTCACCTCGAATTACTTTTTGAATTGATAGAATTTATTTAACTCTTAGATTCATAGACCACTTGTAACCGCTGTGGAACTCTTCAATGAATAGGATTCTTATTTCTTAAAATGGAACTCTTGTTAATTGAATTAAAGAAAAAGAAAATTACTAAAAAGTGCAGGGGAAGTAATTTTAATCGGAAGTTACTCCCTTGAATTACTTTTTAAATTCTCTAGAATAAATTTAAAAGTTAATTCCCAAGTCCTGAAGGAGAATTTATGACTTTTTTATTACAAGAGATTATGAAGTCTCATGTATTGATCTGTGCTCATCTTTAGACTGTTGATTATACTTAACTCTTAGTTTCATATAAAAAAATGTAGATGTCAATAACAAGTGGAATAACTACTGATAAAAGTTACCTCTTTCAACTTAAGGTAATTCTTTAAATTTATTTTTTATATCATCTGATATAAATTAAAAAAATTTTGGGTTGATTTCTAGAATTCGTCCGTAAAATGGAGATAACTCCTGTTAGCCTTAAAATGAACGATTATCTTGAAGGAAAAACAGATTGTTATTGCTTTGAATAAATTAAATTGTTTTTATTCGTGCAGTTATTAACATTGAGTGGGCGGGTGTGTGAAATGTTAAATGTTTGTATTTAGGAATCTACCAAATGTTTCCTCATCTGAAGGATTACCGATCCTTGGCCCAGTGGTTTATTGTATTTCTATGTAATTGAAACAATCAAGTTATAACAAAAGTTCTATTCCAAGCCACACACCCATTTGTTTTAATGGATTAAAAAGCAAACAGTTTGCTACATAAGAAATAAAATATTAGGTCTCACCTGGATCAAATCTGAATATATCACGAAAGTGGAGATGATGCGACCCATTGAAGCCACCAAAGACATAAAGAAAACCTTTATAAACAACTGAAAGAGGACAAAAAGAAACTGGTTTTAAACAGTATATATTGAATAACAAAAATGTATTTGATGGCATATAAGACCCTCCCTTTTCCCCCCTAAAAGAATATCTCAAAAGGTAAACATAACCTTAGTTTTCCAGCCTCACATTGGCCAGAACTTGAAGGGTTAAAAACTTGTGATAAATGATAGGAATTGTGTTTTTTCTTAATGTTTCTTGCTGAAATAAGGGGGTCTTATATTGTTTTTGAACAATTTATTTTGATATGAAAAAAAAAAAATATATGATAATGATAGAATATAATAAAAAAATATGAAAATAATAAAAATAAAACAATAAAAAATATAAAAATTATTAAAAAAAGTAATTCGGGAGACGAATAATCTGTTTTTTAAAAACATTGCACACTTTCAAATATATCAGGATTCAAAAATCTTCACTTGGTCTTGATACTAAAATCTACTGCCCAATCAGTAAATATAACATACCATGCTAACAACCTCACTTAGTCAAAATACAAGGTCACAATTTTAAGTGTCAATTGCAACACCATCAAGGTATCCGTAACAGTTTTCTAACATCCAGATGAATCAACACTTGGAATAGTCTTCACACAAATACAGTAAATGCAACTACAGTTAATGCATTTAAACATTATTTGGCCAATGACCTCTCTATGCCCAGCAAATAGACACTATACTAAAACTAGTGCTACACAATATATACAGCCACTGCAGAATGAAATGAATGCCAAGAAAACATTTAGGTCTAAAATTAGGCCAACTAGAAATTACTTTAACTAATGAAGAGTTACTAATGATGAAAAAGACTCAAAGTCATGGTGACCAATCCTGGGCTTGAACCTACAGTATCGCCCATAAATAAGTACACATCTACCACTTTTTAATAGAAGGTTGTCTTCTAAACCAAACATAGGATTTTATTATTTCTACTTGAACATTACACAATCAAAACAGATATTATCAGGTATTATTTATGACCAAACTCTGCAGCATTGAAACTGTTGAAAGCTGATTCCACCTATTAAGACATGCTTTTCGGAGCTGGCTTTTTTTAGACAGAAGCTTTTCGCTTCTTAACAGATAACTATAAAAATCCATGCATGTCATAGCCAGTGTGAGCTTTATTGGTCATTGGTTGAAAAGGGAGTGGTCCCTGCATGCAGGCAGGCTCATGCACCGTGAGTGAGATCTAAGTTGTGCATGTAAAACAGCATAAACCAAAAGAGGAGGACATTTTAAGATGAAAGGTGGACATTATATTTCAAATGAAAAAGGAGGACATGTCCTCCTTTTGGATACAATATAGTAACCCTAGTCTTATATGCTAGTGGTGTCCAAACTGTGGCTCGCGAGCCACATGCGGCTCTTTTACATTTAATATGCGACTCGTGAAAATATGTTGGCTGAGCTCCTTTTCTCATTACAGTTAATATAAAAAAAAAAAAAGGTAAATAAAAGAAATTTCAAGCTTTATAATTATTTACCAGGTATGAACTGCGGCCCGACTGGAGTAAAACATAAGTTTAAGGTTCATGGTTAGAAAAAATATTTAACTATATTAAATCCGAATACAGGATTTAATATAGTTACAACAATCATCAGTCACGGTTTTAGTAATCATTTAGTATATATGCATTATTACTGTGATTAGCAGACACATAGTAGACAGAAACAACTACAAATACTCATATTTACAACATATATTTATGACACTAGACAAAATTCTTGAAAAGCTTTTTTCATCTGACACTTATCAAAGGAGAATGTCAGATGTAATCCAGATTTGTCAAAGATTTATGTCTTGCGGCTCTTAAACATGTGAAGTTTATTGTATGTGGATCTTACATTGAGCAAGTTTGGCCACCCGTTATATGCCATCAAATCTGCTAAATAGCAAAAAAAATTTCATTGAGTTGAATGACTTACATGCAGAGTGACTTCGTCTGCCGATCGGAGCGACACCACTCGTATTGGGTTGGGTCCAAGTATTGGTGACAGTATCAAACATTTGAATTTTGTTACAGTAAATTTCTCGATTGGAGAACATTTCTCCAGAAACATCACTCCGCCCACCAAATACGTACATGATGTTTCCGATTGCTGTAGCAGAATGGAAGTCCCTCCAAATGGCAGGAACACCCTATCAGAAACAAAACATGATCATTTGCATTCGATATTAACTCTTAGTTTCATATAAGAAGATTTAGATCTCAAAAACAAAGGGAAATTATGAATCACCACCTCCCATATATGATTCTTTTTACCTTGTAAATTAAGCAGTATTAAAGAATATTTATAATAGGTTTTTAGAGGGTGGTTCTATTTTATCTATATATCTGGACTTAGCCCAGCCATAACTGTTCATAGTAGAAACTTGAAATTTTGCGCGTGCGCGTGCACACACACATACACACACACACGTAGGGAAAATGCTTATTTTTTGTTTTTGGAAAATTCCCCTCCAAAATAGGGAGGTTCAATTTTCAATGTAAGCTTATGCTAAATTGGTCACTAGTCGGTGCCCACTTTTTGAAAATTCAGACATTTTTTAGTGATCACAGCCCGACTTTTTAATTGATCACCAACACAGCATGTGTGGCGGTAATTCATAATTTCCCTTGGAATGCTAGTTTTGTATAAATATTGTATATAATTTGGAGATGGCCAAATAGGCATAATGAAATAATGATAACATAATTATAATTTTTAAAGCCCTTATATATATATATATATATATGACTTTTTAGTATAGAGCGTATATATGTATATGACTTTATAGCAGAAAAAAAAATAGAGGAAATGAAAAATCGACAATTTTAGCCATTTTGAAAACCAGTCTTACGATAAAGTAATTTTAGACCTATCAAACCAAAGATTATGAAAAAGATAAAAATTTTTAAAAACTCACCTTTGTGATAATATTGCACCATGTGAAAGAAGCAAAGTCTAAAGCTTGCACTTGGTTAGAAAATCTGTCAATCTATAAAAAAAAAAAAAGAAGATATTTTTAATCAAACATTTAAAAAAGAAAAAGAAAGAAATTTCAAGACGTGACACACGTGAAATGGTTTCAATCAATCATACTCTTTGGCTTTCAATCTACAATGGATATTTTTTATATTCCTTTTTACCTATAATATACTTTTGAGGAGGTCAACAAAAGGAAGAGGGAAAAGTATGCCGAACTGGTAGAGAGGAATGCTGAAGCAACGGGTGACAAGCAAGGTGTTAGCCCATTGAGGTGGGATGCAAAAAATTGGAAAAAGGGGGTGATCGATGAATAAATTATTCTCCCTTTTGTTGGGCAGTGATCTATAAAAATTATGAATTTTCAAAAACCAAGCGTGAATGCTGCCAGACAAAAACTAAGGGACGAATTTAGCATAGATTTACATTGTAAATTCAACCCTCCCCGAAGAAAATAAACTTATTTAGTGTGTGTGTGTTGGGGGGGGGGGGTTAAAAATAAAAACAGTTTTTTTCTAGACATAAGGAGTAAATGTTGAAATTTTCAGACCACTAGCTCCATTGGTGCACACAACACAAAGATACATACATAGCCAGGCAGAATCACTCATAAACTGGAGAAATCTGTGTTGACAGTTTCTAATTACTTAATTTGGTACTGATACAATACTGGGGTCTAACGATTAAAAACCAACTAATAAATTTAAGATGAAGGTAAAAAGTAGTCATAAAAATTAAAAATAATATTATTATTTAATTGTTTTGTATTAAAATAATTTACTTAATTTTGTTTTCAAAATAGTCTTAAATAAAAGGAAATTTATTTGCAATGAAGTTTGTTTTCTTTTTTACTTGTGTGATCAAACATCGCTGTTTTGGGGCAGTTTCTTTTCGCAAGGGATAAATTTTGTGTATGTCCGGTATAAAAATTTTTTTAACAAATTTAAATTCAAGGGGAATAACTTTTTTATCTTAATCATTAGACCCCAGTATTGTATCAATACCCTTAATTTTACTGAACTGCAAGAATTTCATTTTTGCTCCTAATTCTTTTTTCAGTATTTGGTTTGTGGAAAGGACTTAAAATTTGAACTTTTGCAGAGTTCATAGCAAAGACATTAAAAATGGTACTCAATGCCTCGCTGCTAAGCACTCAGCATAAGGATTAGGATTGAGGACCACACCCCACCCCCAGGCTAAGGGATTACAGCCAAATCACATTGGATACACCAGTTCTTGTAATATCACCGAAGTTAAGCAACGTCGTGTCTGTTCAGTACCTAGATGGGTGACCATTGGGGAATACTAGGTGCCATAAGCAGAACAAAGCTTTGACAAGCCTGGCAAGCCAGAAGTGGGTTTTACTAATAATTGCCCACGTGTACCTAACTCTGCAACACCCTCGATAAGGGTATAGGCGGAGAAGGAGGATACATACAAAAGTACTACAAGCAAAAGGGATTTTTTTTGTATTTGAATAATGATCCTGTATGTAGCATTCCAAGGGAAATTATGAATCACCACCCATATATGCTGTGTTAGGAGTGATCAATTAAAAAGGTTGGGCTGTGATCACTTAAAAATGTCTGAATTTTCAACAACAAAAAAAAAACAAGCAGGCACAAACTAGTGACCAATATAGCATAAGCTTACATTGAAGACTGAACCCCCCCCCCCACTAAAACCCTATTTTGGAGGGGAATTTTCAAAAGACAAAGGCATTTTCCCTACTCACTAAGGGGCGTGTGTACAAAATTTCAAGTTTCTACTATGAACGGATACGTAGATACTTCTCCCAGCATGACACCGGAAAATGAAAACTTCTCGACGACAGACAAGTCAAAAACAAACTCTTTTCTCTCGAATCACAATTATTCATGACGTTCTGACCGCAGTCAAATACAAAATCTGCCCACTCCTCATAATCTGCTGCATATATAACACTCTAAAATGGTTTAAGTGCCCGTATGCGAAGTGGCTGCCACAGCAAAAAAATGAGCAGGAAGCCCAGATGTTCAAACAGTGCAGCCACAAAGGTCCCTGGTTTGATTTTGTGGTCGGTAGCAGTGATTAATATCCACAAAAACTAAAAGCAATTTTTTAAACCAATGGTTGACATTTTCCTTCAAATCTCCAAAATAGCAAAAAGTTTTGTTAAATCCGGTTTTTCAACTCTTAAATTCATATAAGAAAAATTTTAATATATCAAGGAGAATAAATAACTGATCAAAGTTACCTTCCTTTCAGCTTTAGGTGAATTTTTTTCATTCTATCTGTCATCATTTTAACAAACTTTATTTCCCCTATAGAAGAGTTCCACTGTCAATTAGGAGTGGTATCCAGCAGTTCAGAGTTTAAAAAACAAAAAAAAAAGAAGATTTACCTCTTCTTCATATCCCCCAAATATATACATCTTGTTGCTGATAACACAAGCAGAATGACCATCTCTAGCACCAGGCTTGCTTCCATGTATGGGAGGACACGACCAGATTAATGTATCTGGAAATATTCAAAAGAAACAATTAGAGAAGCACTCACTCATTAACACTTTCTGTTGTAGATTTTCTAGAGTCCAAAGCCCAGTCATGTAATGATTGAGCAGAAAACGGCTAAAAATGGTTTGTTTATTCAATTGTTTAGTGTCTTTACTTGTGGACAGAGTGTTGTGAAAATCGGCAATACTGCAAGAAAGACTGTTTTTAATGTGATGTAGTCATTTATGCTAAAAATATTGTTACGCACGTGTGGTTGTTGATTAATTATATAATAATAATTAAAAATATAGGTGTTTTCAATAAAGATGAAAGAACGTGTGGTGTGTTTGTTAGTAATACATTAAATACAATAAAATAAATATAAAATAAAATAAAAATATCACAAACACAAAACGTGTTTTTCAATGTCCTTTATGCAGCTTATTTATGAAGAAATTCACACAGGTATGCAGGAATTTCATCAACATACGTGGGCACAAAGTTGGGAGTCCCTGTCTGTTCTGCATACAAGTTTGTTTTGATTGGTGATATCCTCGATCAAAGTTAACCGGAAAAGTTGAAAAAAATAAATGTTTTTTAGGACCAACAAAACTAAATGCTGCAGGTTCAGAGTGTCCGACCATTTTGCAGGTAAAATTTCATCCGGTCTTTGGACAAAGATTTTGGCAGTTCAAAGTCTGATTAAGCAACTTGTATGCACTGAAGAAATAGATAATATGCATCTGATCACAAAGCATTACAAAAATGTAAATATGGAGTTTTCTAATTATTATGCCAAACGTATCACTGCTTTCCTTTGGACTTCAACGAGGCCAAGAGGGGGATTCTGATGACTGGGTATCCCAGGATCTCTATACAGCTTGCGCTCTGGAGAGGTTATTTCAGTGCTGCTGCTCATAGCACCAGAAACAAGGACGTGTTGTACAGCGAGCTTGTCATTGGCTCCAGGCCTGCAGTTAGGCCTGTTCTGCGGTACAACCTGAAGGCAGTCAACACCAACCCGGTGGGCTCTGGCCGCCGACTGCAGCAGATGGAGACTTGCCATCATGGCAGGTATCCAGACAAGCGAGAAGAGAAGTAAAGACCGGTGGGAAGAGTGGAGAGAGCACAGACAGCACAATCAGTCTAGTAATGGTTAACAAGCTGTGATGCTGACCATTACTATTGTAATGAGTTCAACCCTCAATGGGTGCCCCACTACTGTGACCTTGTGTCAAACTAAGCTGTATATACACAGTAAATACTGGAGCAGAATATACTTGATATTTACCAAGTTTAGCTATAAAAAACACTAAGTAGTTACATAATTATTCTTTAAAAAGGATTTTCAAATATTTCTGTGACTCCCAGAGTGGCCCTGACCCCTACTTCGAAAAGCCTTCTCTCGCCTTGAGAAGCAGTGATCACTAAAAAAGTCTGAATTTTCAGAAATCAAGCATGAATGCTGCTGGATCAATTTAGCATAAACTTACATTGCAAATTGAACCCTCTATTTAGGGGGTGAATTTTCAAAAAACAAAAAACGTTTTTTCTAGACATAAGAAGTAAATGCTTCATTGGTGCGGCCTGTACACATGATATATACATAGCCAGCCAGACCAACTTGAAAACTGAAGAAGCTTATGTTGACAGTTTCTGAAAACGTGATGATAGGCAATCCCCCATCTCCATGTACTGGACTCTTCCAAATCTTTTTAAATATCTTTCCTTAATTCTACCTTTAGTTTAGTTTAATATTGAAGAAGAAGAAAAGAAAAGAATAAATAATAAATAAAATAAATAATATTTTTTTAAAAATACACTTATAGAAAGTGCCCTTTCACAGTAACCTCAATACTTAAGTCCCCACTGGACAAAAGCGCTTGAAAACCTGTGCAATCAATTGCAGTAAAAATATAAGGCCTATTAAAGAAGAGTAAGAAGAAAGTGCAACTTGTTGATAAAGTTTTTTTTACAAAACACAGGGCAGGAGCCACAGTTACGTAGTGTATTTATTTACTGAGTTCATATAATTATGAAAGTCTCCAAACAAGTTTTATTTTTGATTTAAATCTACAATGCAATTGCAAAATTACTTCAATATATGCGTCTTTTTTTTTTTTACTGCAAGCATAAACTAGTAACAATAAGAAAAAAAGAACAAAAATTGCTACTTACTGCTATCAAAGCAATAGAGAACATTACAAGCACCATCTTTGTCATTACGTCCTCCCCATATGTAGGCACAATCTCCCACAGCCACTGCTGTATGGCCGTAGCGCTGGTAAGGTATACATTGGTATTGTACATCACTTGGAGCTGGAATCGGGAGTCGCTTCCAACGGAGAGACACTAAAACAATACAAAAGTTTCAATAGAGAAAGCAAATATTACAGTAGCCCCCCTTTATAACACAGGTATTGGGGGCCTAGAAAGATAGCCAAGTTATAACTGTACTCCAAATAATACAAAATTCAGTTACGAGTGCCAAACAAGTTCACTGGTGAACAAAGGGGTTTTCATCACAAAATCACCAAAATTATGAGTAAAAACACCATGTAATTATACAGGGTTTCTCTAAAGTCTGGACACATAGGCAAAATGCCTATTTTCAATAAAAATATTTTACATTTTATTTAACTGAAATATTAATAAATAACATCTACAATGTGTTTTCCAAGTTCAATGCGCTTTGCGAGATTCACATGAACCCGATGCATTAACTCCACATTTCCGTCAATTTGAGCACATTCATTTATGATGCGTTCCCTCAGGTGTCTCGTAATTTTATAACTTTCTTCTTTCGATAAATTCATTTTTAATCTGTGAGGCAAAGAAAATATAGTTAGTTATAAATAGTGATATTTCCTATGTGTCCAGACTTTAGAGACACCCTGTATGTTAAATGCGGATTGATGAAATTTAATATACATGGTGTGTAGGGTATTTGAAGACAAATTCAATTTTTGGGAAAAACAAACATATCTGAGCAAAAATCAACTATATTTTCATGAAGATTTTATAAATATGATCTGGCAACATTCAAAAAGTTTGCAATTTCTAAATCGCTGTGTTTTGCACTTAAGGCAACAATAACAGCGTTTCTTTTCAGGAGTTAAATTATAATCTGCCATGGAGTATCTGAAAAAATAAAGGCATATAAATTAGTTTGAAGGAAGCAATAGCTTGGTAATGATATGTCTTCAAATACCCTACTTACCCTGTATTAGTTATATTAACTAAGTCTTTTGATGAAATTCTGTTTTATGCACAGTCTTCTGGACGAGTGGGTGATAATGTACGTAAAAATGTTAGGGTCCACCACCCACTTGCCTTATATTGCGAACCATGCTATAGTGAACCACATTATATCGAGGGACTCATGTATTAAGTGATATTGTAAACAAAGAACTTGTATCACTCATTTAGGTGTAATTTAATGTCATAAACTGCTTGATACCGCTCCTGATTAACAATGGAACTCTTTTGTGATCAGAATTTAAAGAATTAAAAACTTTACTTAAAAGGTGGAAGGGAGGTAACTTTGATCAGTAGTTATTCACCTTAATGAATGAATGGCTTGACTTCGCAAACAAAGATTTTGGGGATGATTTTCCACAGCATTTGGACCATAGACAGTGGGCCAATGTGTGGAGTAACCCTTCAACCTGAGCAATGTAGTTTTAAGGTGAAGTGCGACTTGCCCAGGGTCAATCCCACCTGCAACTGTAGGCGCAGATCCACATGATAGTATGGCTGGCTGCAATTCACCTTATATAAATGTAAGAGTTAAGAAAACAAAACAAAATAACTTGAAAGCCATATTTCCTCACCTACATCCAGAACATGGACATCCATTGGTCTTGTGGTCTCATAGTCTTCCCCAGAGCAGTACCCACCAAATGAGAATATTCTTTCGCCATAACTATTGCAGATGGCCACAGCAGCATGGTTGACACGTTTTGGACCTCCTTCCAAGTGAATAGTCCACCTCTGCATTCCGTAATATTCTAAGGAGTACTTAAGTCACAACACTGCTGAATAAATGAAAGAAAAAATTAAAGATACAAATATTGCCACCACTACCTAAAAATGAATCACTGTAGCCTACTTGCTTCATTTTTGTCACAATACACCCCACTCTGTAAGCTTATTTCTCTGTCACCCTAGACTTTAC
>VCCN01000334.1:605418-625621 GCA_006491835.1 Architeuthis dux | reverse complement strand
TTCTCACACAGTTCAACAAAGCTTTTACACAAATGCCTAAAAGTCATAACGATGCTTATGTGACAGTGCTGGGGAAATATATGAGTCCATTTCATGATGGATTATTATTGTAAATCAAGGACACCCATAAAGACAAGTGAAAAAAGACGAATTTCAAAAAAATGTGACCAGGAGCACTGAAACAGAGATACGATCAGATAGATAGATAGACACCCAGACAAGTGGAAAGAGAAGCATATTTAGCCACCATGTTTTTTGGATCGGGTCTGTGATTGTGGCTATGGTGATTCAATAAGTAAATAAAGAAAGCAACATGGCAGGATAGGAACACTCTTCCTGGTGTCAGGTACAAAAGCTACTCAAAAGGAAAGTATTTGAATGCTAATAACATTAAAGTTTGGTTTAAATGAACGAAATAAAGAACTGCCAAGGAAGGCTAAATGGAAAACTAGCATTCCAAGGGAAATTATGAATCACCCCCACCATATATATATGCTGTGTTGAGGGTGATCAATTAAAAGGTTGGAAAAAGGGGGTGATCAATGAATAAGTTACTTCTTGCCTTTTGTTCGGCTGTGATCACTAAAAAGGTCTGAATTTTCAAAAAAACAAGCGGGCACAAACTAGTGACCAAATTTAGCATAAACTTACAGGAACAATGTAAGCTATTGAATCCCTCCCCTCAAAAAAAATATTTAGGGGGGGAATTTTCAAAAAGCAAAAAAAAACAACAACATTTTCCATACTCATTGAGGGGAGTGTGTGTGCCAAATTGCAACTTTCTGTACTGGGCAAAGTCCAGATACATAGATACCTATAAATGTCAGAACACATGAATAACCTAAACATAGCAATAAACCAGTGTTGTGGGTAGCAGTTATTAATAAGAGGACATTTTACATGACATGGCTTTTCTAATATTGATGTCAGTTGAATTTTACATTTTAAATTTCAGTGTTGCCAACTCAAAAAATATTTTTGCGCTAGTTTGACTGCCAAAAAGCACTAAATCTTTTTAAATAACCAGAAATGACCAAAAACATGCTATAAAATGGTCAAAAATAGCCAAAAACACACTAATTTAGCACTTTTTGCAACACTGGTAATTTTCTTTAATTGCCAACAATCAAAATTAAAATTAATAAGTAAAATATGGACTTACCTCATCAGATCTTTCAGTGAGCTTATGTTGAAACTGAACCTGAAATATAAACAAATATACATTTCTGAATTAATCAAGAGAAAATAAATAAAGATTATGAGTTTACACCTAAATCTTATTTTATGATCAATTATTTTTGTCCTGGCTGAAAAAACAACTGGGGACTATCATTTGTTATGGATGACTGTCTTCGCTGTATCCTGTTTCTCAATTGGATAACTTTGTTATTCCTTAATATATTTCAATGGAATTTTGTATGTAGGCATGTGGGGAGATTTTACCTGGGGGATGGTGAGTTATGGCCGATCAGATTGTTTACATTTTATTAGCAAAAACGTTTTTGCTTACAATTGGTAAAATTTCCTCAAATCTTGACAGATTTTGCTGAAATTTGGCTATAATGTTGATGAAACCCCAGGAATTTGCACTACCAAAACAAGAAACGTACTGAATCTAGCACAAAATGCACTTTATCGTTTGAAGGTTTTCTTTTAGAAATCCAATTGATTTCTTTAGAAAGACATGGACTGTAACATGCTTCAGACAGTCACTTATAACACAAAAACTCTTTACTACTAATATCAACCGGCATTCTTCCATGAGAAATTTTGTGATACATAACAAATGGATGCAGTGTTGCTTGACTGATCTCCCAATGGAAACCTTGGGCTTGTACTATAAATGAATAATTTTCTGCAAAAACCATTAAGACGATCACCACTTCAGGTTTGATATCTTATCAGCATATCTTGACAAATATTGCTGCACCTACACAAAAATTTGTGAGGTCATTAAACAAAATGTCAATACTCTATTAGAACAGGTGATGGGAGTGGGTTTGAGGAACTAGGTATATAGGATGGTTGTAATTTGAGGGCTAGGTATATGTTAAAGTCTCCATTAGTAGACATTGAACATACAAAAAACCTGGAAATTGAGATTTAGGTATATACTGTATCCCTGCATTTCAACGACTGATTAGAACATGAAAGAACCAAGACATCAACTTGAAAATCTAGCCCCAAGTATTTTAAACATTGCTCTTTTCAGTGGTTTTTGATAGAAAATTGTGCAGCTTGTTCCACAAGTACTTTTTGCCTTTAAAAATGGTGCATTTGTCGTTTTATAATTCGGGCTATTTTTGAGACCTCATATCTCAGGATTTAGAAAAGCTTGAAAGACCCAGATTGTAACATTTTGTAGTGCATCGACATCAGTTTCTTCCTTGCCAAACAGAGCACACAAAGTTGGCTAGGTCCTGAGTAATGATTACTTTAGAATGGCTTCTCGGAAATACCAATGAAATTTGGAGTCACTTTGACATCTTTTTCTGAAAAAGTGATGCTTTCTAGAGCTAGGCTGATAACATTTTTAAGATCTACATATGAAGTTGACCCTGAGAAGAAATTTTCAGTGCAGTAGAAGTTCTTGTTGTGGAATGGTTGCTAGTTAAAAATGGAAGAAAACATTTGGTTGCAATCACTTCGAACAAAGTAGTCCTTGTCCATAGTGACTGAACAAGATATTGAGCTAAAATTTTACAGGACTTCATTTCAAACCCAAAAGAACCTGTGTGCAAAGTTAGAGTAAAATCTGAGATGGTCGAGTGGGGACGACTGGTCCACTTGACATGGAATGACCCTTTATTAAAAATCATCTAAATAACAGTTTGACATCTAGATGCAACCAAAACATTGATACCTTTTCCTGAGGAAGTTAAAAATAACAACAAGCAAATTAAAAATAGAACGAGCAAATTAAAAACAACGGCAAGAAAACTGAATCGATGAACATGAATAATCAAATAATTACTGCTTCAATCGCTGCAAATGTTAATTTTTTTAGTTAAATTAGTTGAAACTGGTCTCTTAATAAAATTCATGGGTCTTTTTCGTTAGTCACCACCAAAAGGTAACGCCCATAATTTTAAAGTACAACCGCCCTCCCCACACCTGAAAAAATTAAATCGCATTTTTTTTTCTCACCAAAAAAGACCCAAAATGCTGGTTCTTTGTTACTCTGCTGTTAGGTCTGAATTTGTAGTTTATGCTGTGTCCTCTGATTTTTACTGCAGATGAAGTCATTTTCTTATCAGGGCATTTTGAAACATGTAAAAGGAAAATAGTTCTTTGTTCTACACAAGATTGCAGGACAGAGGCTCAATAAGAAAAAATTAAAGATATTATTTAGTAGCTTACAAACAGGATGTCAAACTGAAACACAGGCTTTCTGAAGCAACACTTGGAAGCTGTTACCAGAAACAAAAACAAAAAATCAATAGAAAAACAGGTCAAAAGGGTTTGATAAGATTACATTCATAACATTTTAATGGGGAAAGGACAGGTCTGGGTAGTCGCTCAATAGAAACCGTCACGTGACCAACGTCTTTTAGCAGCATGCCGTGTTAGGGGTGCACAATTAAAAAATTGGAAAAGGCGGGTGATCAATGAATAAGTTACTTCTCTTGCATTTTTTAGGTAAAGGTCTACATCCGCCAACCAAGTAGAAAAAATAAAAATAGAAACGATTTTTTTTCGCCAGTAATGTTTTGTTAGACCCTAGTTTTTAGGGTTTTTCTTTTTTAAAGGTTTTATGAGAGGGCTCTATTTACAATGTAACTGTCTGGTAAACTGGACCGTTACTTTCAGTCCGTTGTACGGAAGTGAGGCTTCGGAGCATGTTGTTACTTCCCTTGTGAAGGTTGCTAACTAGGTTTCTTTGATATTTTAATGACGATTTTTCTGTGCATTCATTAAGGGTTTTCTGTGGGGGGGGGGGACATGCGGGGATGCGCGTGTGACCGCCCGGTAGTGTGAAAGAAGAAATTTACGTGGACGATCTGCCGCAGCAAATATCGCCAACAATGGTTTAAAATGCTAAAAACGGCGTCGGTCCCTTCGAAAGATTTTTATTTTTACTTTCGATTTTAGCGGATAAACGACACAATGTAAGCAAAGGTGGTCCTGGTTGTAAAGTTTCACACCCCTGCACATTCAATGTTAAAAACGGCGCACAAATAAAAAGAAATAAGAGAATTCGGGAAAGAAAAACATAAGTAAATACATAAATTATATTGTTATTGTTTTGAATAAGTTAAATTGTTTGGCAATCCTACGTTTTGTGAAACGCAAAAAGTTAACCTATTTTTATGTTATTAATCATTGATCAAACATTAAAATCAAGTATTTGAAGTATTTATTTAATTCAATATGTAGTTTTAGTTTTAGTTTTTAATATTATTTATTCATATTAGTATTTTTAAAATTAATTTATACTATTTTTATGTTATAAATCATTTATATTTTTATTTACTAATCTACAGACTTTTTAGAAATTCTCAGGGGGGAGATTGAATTTTTTTTCCTTCAATTCTAGAAGGTCTAAAACAGCTATTTTAGTGTATTTAAAACTTTATCCCAACATAATTTTAAACCAAGATAATCAACAAAATGCGGGAGACTTGGTAGGCCTGCAAATAGGAAGGAAAAAATGTTTACAGGAATATTTTTTTTCAACGCGGGAGGTTCGTACAAATGCGCGGGGTGGGGGGGCAGCACTTGGCTTCAAAATGCGGGAGTCTCCCCCGAAACGCGGGAGACTTGGTAGGTCTGCATTATCTAATATTTATTATCATGGTTACATTTACACGGAGGTCAGAAAATGAAGTCCGACACTTCCTTTAATCTAATTTCTGTTTTTCTTTCATTAATTCTCGTATTCCTTTTTATTTGTGCACCGTTTTTTAACATCGAGTGAGCGAGTGTGTGAAACTCTAAAACTTACAATAGAGACCACCTTCTCTAAATGGTGCCGAAAAGGCACTCTACTATCAGTTGCCTTTTTTACAGACACTAAAATATTTTCCATATTGCGCATTCGTAGTTGAGTTAAACTTAAAATGTTTGCGTTCACAAAATGTAAAATTGCATACATAAATGACACGGGTAAATTACATTGTTATTGCTTTGAGTAAGTTAAATTGTTTTTATTTGTGCGCCGTGTTTAACATCGAGTGTGCGAGGTTGTGAAACTTTACACTGGGGACCACCTTCCCTATAGAACACCTTGTAAAATATCAGATAAATAGCAGCATTAAAAGATGTTTGCCAAATACTTACTACTGTAAATTACAGAGTTGCTGTATGATTCATGGTCCCCAAAGAATTCTAAATAGAGGTAGAAAATACAGTCACCAGGCTCTACCCGTCCCGGGTATCGGGTCGCGGTATTAGGCGGTGCTGGTACCTAAATCATAACATCAGTTTCGTGTTAACTTACGAAAGACCAGGGAAAAGTATTCATTCGGTCATTATTCAATTTACAAAGAAGATTCTTGTCGTCATCTGGTCGAGAAATTGGCATTTAACTGCCAAGTGTTTACGTAAAATAAATAAACAAAACTCATGAAAGAAACGTCAAGACGGTGAAGTGCCAAAATCAGTTCCATGCAAATGATCCAGTGACGACGGTTACAAACTCCATGTTTGTCGAAATAGGCGTGGGTACCTCTGCCGAAAGATAGCCAATCATTTAATTAAATATTTTGCGACTTCACCAAGCGACACGGAGAAATAAAATAAAAATGTTATAAAAGCAGGGTACGGGAAAATTAGTTAAGAATTACAAATACAACGAATACATCCGATATTTCAGCGTACATCCACCATAAGGGGTTAAACAATAAAAATATTTATTTTTATTTAGGGAAGACCAGAAGAATTTGACCAAGTGTGGCTGTATAAACTGTACTGAAGAAAGAAATATCAGACTATAAACAGAAAAGTGTAACCTTTCAGCCGTTGAGATTTGATCGTTTCATTGGGACGGATTTTGATTAAACACCGTTTTCTTTTCGGAAGAAGCTAACATTTCTTACTTTCGTACTTGATTTTTTTATAAAGAATTTTAAGGAATTTTTAGAATTATAATAAAATGAATACAAAAATATGCAAACCATAATATGAAATGTAAGATAATAATTTATTTAATTTATTTACAAGCTGTCAACTCATAATTCAGGGAAAAAAAACAATATAATTTTCATATTGTTATGGTTTTATTACAGCTTGTAAATAAATAAATTCTGTCCTAAAAATAACCTTTTAAATCTACAATCTCAGACAGGTTAAAGTTGAAATGTTATTTTAAGGTTTGCAATATGAAAATAGATAAGAAAAACCAGTGCATTTCATTGTGTTATTAATATAGTTACAGTATGACACTAATATTGTATTGGTGTTAGACATTTGGTACAATATAGGGAAGGTGGTCCCGATTGGAAATTCAGCTGACGTGACATAGACATGCGATCTGTCTAAAATTTATGAAGCGGGGCAAAACAATTTAACAATTTAATTTATTCAAAGCAATAAAAATAAAAATTTGTTGTCTTTGCTTTTCTTTCATGAATTCTGTTATTTCTTACCTGTGAGTCTGAGTGTGCGCCGTTTTTAACATTGAGTGTGCGAGGATGTAAAACTTTACAATGGGGGGGGGGGGCTCCTTCCCTACATTGTGCCAGCCTATTATGCATATTCTTTTAGTTAGAGAAAATAATAACAAAAGGATTACGGTACGTTTTACGATAAAATGCCGCGTGACATGCTTAATGAAGGGGAGATAGATAGACGACGTAAAATAATAAGCTATTTCTGTTAACATGTTTAAAAACAATTGATCAAAAGAAACTAGCTTACCACACAACACAAGTATATAATCATTTCTAAAATACTCACACATTAAATGCCAACCAATCATTTTGAGATTATAGACAGACAGATGGACTGGCAGACAGAGATTGACAGGCAGACAGACAGGTAGACAATGTGTGTGTGTGTGTGTGTGTGTGTGTGAGAGAGAGAGAACATTTCTACGACCTAATGCTACACCTCCAAAAGTTTTGAAAAAAGCCTAAAAAGGCAAAGCAAGCGAACAGAAAATAAATACATTATATTGTACTACATAATGTATAATGGCAGTTAATTTTTTTTTAAAATACAAACGCACTAAAAAATAATCTGGTGGGGTTGAAAATCTTTTTAAAATGAATAGCTTTTTAGACGTTAATTACAGGTGGAAGATTGTGAAACCAGGGATTTTGTGAAATCCATGCTAAACTTTTTAGATATCAAGTATATTCTGCGTCAGTATTTACAGTGTTAGTGTATATATAGAGTTTAGTTTGACACAAGGCCACAGCAGTGGGGCACCCAGTTGTGAGAAACGAATTCATAGTAGTAATGGTCAGCAACACAAGGTTGCTAACCATTACTACATTTACAATACTGATTGTGAAACTAGAAATTTCATGAAATTATTGAAGTGTTCAATCTTACTGTATACCAAATTTGACAAAATGCTCATCCTTGTTTAGTCCCACCCTCGATATCAACTCAACTGAAGCTGGTGCAAAACTGCTGTCAAAAAAGCCTAGGTGCAGTACACCGTCATTCAAATACATAATTATCTCAATGTCAATTATTACATTATTTATTTACTGGTTTTCAGTTCACAGCAACAACGTAACTACCATTTGAAAACGTCAGTCCATCGTCGGCCTTGAAGCTCTGTCAATTGCCCACGATCGGACAAAAATGCAAACTATTGGTGTTTGCAAATTTAAGACCCTCAAAAGAAAAACAAAAACATACAGATCCTGATCACGAACATTAATTTAACAGTCAGTAAACACAACAACACATAATGTGAGTAAGTAGGGATAGAGAAAGGGTGGTCACTGGTGGGTAGTAAAAAGCTTAAATAATGAAAGAGTCGTTAGATCGGGGTAATTTCCAAGTTTACGTAACAAAAGCCGCATGATGTTTAAAAAAATTAAAAGAAATAAGAGAATTCATACAAAATAAAATCGGACTAAAGATAAAGATAATTTAACTAGCCCGTACTTCCGTAAAGATGGCGGAAAGTAAGTGCCCAGTTTAGCATCATAATTACATTGTATATAGAAAGCCTCCCCGCGTTAAAGCTTGACATTTTTTTCTCTCTAAAACACATTTCTGGATTGTTCGAAGATCTAATGGATTGTTTGAAAGCACCTAAAATTGAAAGAATAAAAACTGTCTTCTAGGAAAACGTAAACTAAAAATCTAGGAAATTACCCAGATCAGTTTGGGGGTAAGAAATAATAACAATAACATCAATTACAAAGAAAATGAAATTTCAAAATACAATACCTGAAGAAGATGTGATTCATCGTATGTTGAATGACAGCACAGACATCATGAGTTAGGAAGGATTTTAAAACCAAATATACGAATTTTAGTCGGTGAGGAAGGTCTAATCAAAATGTTACAAGGCCTGATCATGGACAGTGACATCGACACGGTGGTTTATATTTGACATTACATTTAGATGTCTATATTTTATTATTCAGTATTTAAAAAAAAAAGACGTCATGGTTTGCTAAAAAAATAAAAACAAATCTGAAGTTATTCATTGACATTTGTTTAATTAAATCTTACTGCAAGAAGGCAGAATAGAATTTAAAAGCAGGTAAAAACTAAAATAGTTGTTAATGTTGTTGTGTGTAAAAACATCCAACTAACTGGCCTCCAGAGTTTAGTGGGTCTGTTTTGTTCGTACTTTCTGTAAATTCTCTGATGTGCTGTAATTTCCTTACCAACTGACCGCTTGGACTGTAAAATATTTCACTTGAGCCATCAAACTCTAATTATAAATAGTAAATTCCAGCAAAAATCACCGAGAGGACAAACAACCCTAACCCCAAAAATCCAACAGCAAGCACTTGCCACTTATGTACTTAAATTTAGTGTAGCCTACTCTATTTTTAATTTTACATCCAGAATTGAGGCTATAATAATCTAGAAACATCTAGATTCTCCAGAAAATAATCTAAAACGTAATTTTAAAATATACGAATATTATACATTTTTCGGGTTTTTTTTAAATTTTTATTTTTATTAGATGAAGTGTTATAAATCATTATTAGTAGTCATAACAAATTTAATGACGAAATATTATCCTTCATTTACTGTATGCTATATTAAAACATACCTGTCGTCAAGTTTCAATGTTGCAAATGAGTGAGAATCGTGTGGCCCCCACCCCTAAAAAATGAGGCGGGGTGCTCCCCCAGAAATTATCTAACCAAGATTGACTAAAACTGCGTTTCAGGGCATATCAGCTACTGAAATTAAGTGCTGTCTAAAAGTCTATTTAAAACGTGTTTCAAAAGATTTGTATGTGATCCAAAATGGGAGGGGGGCTTTTAGGGGGTCTGCTCCCCCAGAAAAATTTGAAAATTATGAGACAAAAAGATTTAAAACTCAGAAGACGCTCAGAAAACAGTTTAAATAAAGATTTTCAGAAAAATTCTCTGGATCCGCCCCTAACAGCTGAATAAGAATATTCTACCCTATCTAGAAGTCTATTTAAAACATGTTTCAAAAGTTTTGTATGTGATCTTTCAAAATAACGTGAGTTCTAAAGTTCTATAAAAATAGATTTTTTTTTATCAGAAATCTAAACCAATTTAATAAATCTAAATAAATCTAACACTTTTTATAAAATGCGTGAGAATTTTCCTTTCATGCGAGTGAGCGTGAGAATGTATCAAAATAAGTGTGGAAGGTATGTTAAAATATAAATAATAACACCAAACATTCAATCAAATAATAATTATATTAGATTGATTATGCTACTTACTTTTCTTAGGACTAATCATATATATTTTTAACTCCTCAGGATTTGTAAAGTTTTCAGAAGAAATTGAATGAAAAATAGCATCCGAAATGCAATATAATTCATTTCATTTATATTATAAAAAAAACTAGTTAACATCCGAAACAAATTTCGCAAATAAAAAATCAAATCTAACATTTGTGACCAATAATATTTAATTCATCCAAAATATCAAGATTTTTCAAAAATAATCTTAAAATATCTAAGCCTCATTTAAAAAAAATCTAAATTTACATCCAACATCTAAAAACAATTCCTTACATCTAAATTTAGATGTAAAACATCTAGATTTAGATGTAAAACATCTAAATTAGCAACACTGCTTATGTACTTAAATTCTTGACGTCACAGATCACGTGTCTACATGAAAACACATGCTTCTCCAAGAGTCGGAACTTTATGTAGGATCGGATTAGGGTGGCCATCTCCAAACTTCCAGAAAGGAGGACACACTACCCCGGGGTTCCCAAACTGGGGAGTCACGGACCCCTGGGAGTTCACAAAAGGTATTACGGGGGGATTGGTTCCAAAAAGGAGGATATTGCAGACTGAAAAGAAAGTTTTGTACAGATTGACTCTCTTGGATGTGTCAAAGGAACTATTATTAATGTATCTGGAAATATTAAATATATCTGACTCCATAAGTTAACAGTATAAACAATAACAAAGGATTATAACAGTAAGTTGCTAGCCATAGTAGTAGTAATAGTATTAAGGGTCAGACTGCTATTGTTCACATAAGCTAGGTTACTGCTGATAGAGAAATATAGATAGGGTACTGATATCTAGAGAGGTAGAAAGAGTAAGGTTAGCGATGTCCGCTGAAGAAGATTCAGTGTATCTTTCTTTCTCTGTTTGTGCCTGCAGTAAAGTAATAATGCATGGAGAGAATGCACATGTTGCAAGAAAATAATAACTGCAAATACATTGAAAGATAACAAAGGTGTATTTATTAAAGATATGCATGATAACAATAAGATAGTTCTCATCTGTAGAGAAGAAGAAGAAATGCTTGTAAAGTTTGGTTTACTATTTAGTAAGTGTATTTTATTGTTGAAGATCTTAAGAAAGAGAGTGTGCGCGCGTGTGTGTGTGTGTATGAATGTGTACATACATAATCGAAATTTGGACCGATCTTAGTTCTACAGGCGACAGAACTAAGATGGACAAAGAATGATAGGTAGAGGTAAGTGGAAGGTGGAAGGCTGGTTGAAATGTTGTCTTTTTGGAGTGGTTCTTGTCAAGGTTCTGAGGTGAGATGGACAGTGACAAGATACAAGGTTTTCCTAGACATTTGGCCTACAATGAGTCAAGAGGTATATTTTCATGTACTGTAAATTGGTTATCTGAGAGTACTTGGAACGGATAAACTTGGTTCTAGGGAAATCTAAAACCTGGGTGTTCTGAAAGAAATATATATGTCAAGTGATTTCACTCAAATGACCGGAGTGTGTGTGAGTGCAAAGTCCATATATGGGATTATGTATCCGTTACAGAATATCCATTACAGATGTGTTGTTAATGATGAGTTGTAAATATATAAAAAGTTTGTATAAAATATACAAAACATTTAGAAAAATTGTTGATTTGTCAAATATCACTTTAATATATAAATGCGATTTTGTAGTAATTTTTGTAAAATTTCAATTCATTTGAAACAACTGTACATATTACATTACATGCATTCATACTGTATATAAAATAAATAAAGCACCAAAATAAATAAATATTTATTTTTACTCCGTAATCCGCTATTGTAAAAAAATAGGAACATAAATTTTATCTGACACTTGAAAGCACATTTAAGCCTCTTTAAGCGGAAACTCAGCTAATCGGAATCCATCTAAGAATTTGTTTCCACGACAGCCCCCCCCCCCATGTTGACAAATTCAGCGCAATGGTCAACATAATAAACATCTGACATCGTGGAGTGTATTGTCTGAATCCCTATGTCTCGTCGCCAAAGAAGGGAATTTGTTTCCCAGCACTGACTACATAAGTTATCTTTAGGCAGATAAGAACCCTCATTAACTTTTGAAAGAAAAAGTAATCTTATCAGCATGCTAGCTTGAGTTGTCTCTTAGTAATCCCCGAAGGGCAATAAATTATATTCGTATTTGATGATAACACCTATCATTTAATTCCTGAAGCTGGCGATTCGCCAAATGTAGATAAATTCTAAGAAGTGATAAATAAAAATAATTATAAAAGTACAAGTAATGATGTCTTTGTTCCAACCGTCATGTTCGTTTTCCGGTTCTATGTTTCGTATGTAATTCTCATTTTGTGTATTTGTTGATGTTTTGATAGATTTTGTTGTGTACTTTTCTTTTTGTGTATTTGTTGATGTTTTGATTATTTTTTATTTTTCTTCATCTTAGCTGACGTGTCCACGTTTTCAGTTGTGGTTGGTTTAAGGGGGCTGATCATTTTTTCTTCTGTTTCAGTGTCTAGGTCAGACAGGTTTTTCAGTTCATTTTGTGTGGGTTCGTTCTCAGTAATGTTTTTGCCACCGATTGCCTTTTGTGTGGCTTCTTTTTGTTGTTGGTTCTCAGTGATATTTTTCTCGACGGCTAACTGCTGTTCAGTTTCGGTGAGGCATTTCTTGGATAAAAATAGCCTTTTTTCCAACTCATCTACTCTGGTCTGTTGTGAGTGCATGTAGTTTTCAAGCTGTCTGTAAGTCTTCGTCGGATAGTATGTGTGGCCACTGTTTGTGTTTTGGGGCTGGTGTGGCATCGCATCTGAACACATTATCGGTGTCGGAATCAGGCTTACTTTGTCGGCTCTCGAAATGGTTTTTCACCGAACTTCGCCCAGCCTTAACTGTTCATAATAGAAACTTGACTAGAATTGTTGTTGCTCAATGAGTAGGGAAAATGTTTGTTTTTTGAAAATTCCCCCCAAGTAGCTTTTTAGAGTGGGGTTCAATATGCAATGTAAGTTTATGCTAAATTGGTCAATAGTTCGTGCCCGCTTGTTTTTTGAAAATTCAGACTTTTTTTGCCCAACAAAGCATATATGGTGATTCATAATTTCCATTGGAATGCTAGTTTTTCTTTAAATTCAACAAATTTGCCTTTAAAACTTCAGCCAACCTAGAATCAAAATCAACTCCCTTATAAGCAGTGTTGCCAAGTTAGCGTGTTTCTTCTTTTGGCATTGCAAAAAGCGCTAAATTAGCGCATTTTCGCCCCAAACATTTCGGCCGATTCTGGCCATTTTCTGGCTATTCTTGACCATTTTTATCATTTTTTTGGGGGGGGGGGGGGGTTGGCCATTTCTGCCAATTTAAAAAGATTTAGCGCTTTTTTTTCACTTTTTGGCAGTCAAACTAGCGCAAAAATGTTTTTTGAGTTGGCAACTCACACTCTAAAAAATATGAGCTTTCAGTACAATGTAGGGAAGGTGGTCTAAATTGTAAAGTTTCATAACCCTCGCTCACTCGATGTTAAAAATGGTGCACAAATACAAAGAAATAAGAGAATTCATGAAAGAAAAACAGTAATAAGTCATAAGAGCTCCGGCTGCAAACAAGTCGTTTAATTTATATAAATTATTTAATTTATTACTTTTTACGACTACTGTACTGATGTAATGGCGGATCGACACTAACACTCATCGCTGGTCGTCACGCTCGTTGTAAGCATCATTGGCTGTTTATTTTTTAATTCTTTGTAATAATTCTTTATTTAATGATTTTTTAAATTATTTTTTAACGGTCAGGGTTAGCATTAGTAGATATGTTTAGTGTTAGTAGGTAGGGTTAATATTAGGGTTAGTAGATAGGTTTAGGGTTAGTAGGTAGGTTTAGAGTTGGTAGGTAGGTTTAGTGTTAGTAGGTAACGTTAGTGTTAGTAGGTAGGGTTAATATTAGGGTTAGTAGGTAGGTTTGGGGTAGTAGGTAGGGTTAGTTGGTAGGTTTGGGGTTAGTGTTAGGGTTATATTGTTTACTAGCAGAGTTACTTCATAACTCCAAATACAAAAACACAGCACCCCCGATTTTGACCCCTTAAAAGGGGAAGAAATCCCCCCCGATTTCGACCTGTAAAAAGCACAAAAAAATAATCGCCCCCCTCCTGATTTTGACCCCTAAAAGTTGAGAAAAAAAAACCAACCATTGTTGAGGAAAAAGCTCCAACCCGTAAAATAATTCCCTCATCTCCAACGGAAAAATGTCCCTCTCTATTTTGATCCTTAAAAGGGGTAAAATGTTTCCCGTCACTTTAGACCCCTAAAACAGAATGTTTTCCTTGCTTTTGACTGAAATTGAGCGAGATTACTTATTTTTCTCTTCCGCACATGATGTTAAGGAAGGAAGGACATCCCAACCCCTTCCTTCCTCATACTCTCGCCGTGACCTATTTCTTTGGTTACTGCTTTCCACTCACCTATAAAAGGCAAGGGAGGCAGGCAGTAGCCAGGACTTGTAAGTAGTGATACATTAAATAAGTTATATAAATTAAACGACTTGTTTGTAGCCGGAGCCGGCTGAGATTCTATCATTTTATGACGAATAGCAGGGGCAGATCCAGAGGGTCTTCCAGGGTCTTCTGTTTATACTGCTTTCTGTGCATCTTCTGAGTTTTAACCCATAAGAACCCAGACCCATTTCTCCTTGAAGGAAAATTATGGGGTTATAAAACAGAAAAACAAATTATGCATCATAGAATGCATTGACATATTTTGTCAAGTTGTAGCAATGTAATGTTTTTTCCATGACTATTTTAACACTAAAAGCCCGGAGTGACATATATGGCACAGCGATATTTTCCTAAATCTTTGTATATCAATTTGTTCAAGAAATGTGATCAGAATAGGTTAAATGTAATATGAATGAATGAATGACTTGGCTCCGCGAACGGAGATTTGGGACGGGTTTTCCGTGTCTTTATTCGGGTCCTAGGTCGGCGGGGCCTGGAATATAGTAAATATAATAAATGTAATATAGGACATTGTTAAATGGGTTAAAACTTAATTTTTAGTAACAAAATCAAGGTTTTTAAACATAGTTACTTCTCTCCCGCGTGGTAACCAGGCAAGCCACCATTTAGAAAATGGAATTCTTGGTAGGCGAATTGACACACAGTCACGTGACTGCACCAGGATGTTCAGTAGATGTTACTTAGTATGCTTCATGAGTTAAAATCAAGGATAAAGCTGTATAAGGTACTTTCCAGAACTATTAAAATGTATGTGACACCGGTGTCACTGTGGGTTCTTAAGGGTTAAATATTTTCCTCACAACACATGACAACCTTCAAGACCCTTAGAATTTTTCCGAAAACTTTTATTTATCTTGAAACGCAATTTTAGTTAATAGATGCATCATTTTCAAAGGTTTCTGCTCCCCCAGACCACCTTAAAAGTCCCCCTCCCCCCAATTTTCGATCACATACAAAACTTTTGCAACATGTTTCAAACAATATTTCATTAGCTGAGATGCCCTGAAACGCAATTTTATCCAATCTTGGATACATAATTTTCAGAGCATGCCCACAGAGCCTCCCCACCCCCATCAAAAACAAAAAGAAATTACTACATTTGGGGGTTGATCCACACATTCTTCACAATTACCTCTCCTGCAGTGTAGCTATACAACACAATATCTCCAAAAGTTCTTAATGAATTTTAATGAAATTATGTGGAAGGGTGGGCAATGGACTAAAGAAGAAGTGTTCACATTTATTTTAGGATGGACCCAGGAATATTTCGTAGTTACCTCCCCTGCTGCGTAGCTATACAACATAATGTCTCTAAAGGCAAAAATAAAGATAAACACGCAGAGAAAAGATGCTACCCACTTCTTCTCCGAGCGTGATCAGTTAAACATCACATTGTCTTCGTCCTTGTTCCTTTGCTTCATCTTCCTTTTCAGTGAGATCCCACGAGCTGCGAGACACTACAGTCGGGTAGTCACCAGTTGTTATGATGTTGATTAGTTGAGGTTAATTATTATTGATCTGACTCTGTTAAATCCTCAAACTAATCGCACATAAATAAAGAAATTCAAAAGAAAATTGTAGATGCCAAATGATAAACTTTCCTTTAAGACGTGTTAATGTGATGATGATGATGATGATGATGATGATGATGATGATGATGATGATGATGATGATGATGATGATGATGATGCGAGTAAGTTGATACTGCTTGTAGTATCAATTAACAGGTGGGGGGAAAAAGATTGAGTTTGGTGTGCGTGGCAAAAACCCAGTTTGTTTCTCTCCTTTTCCTTGGTAAGAAGAACTGAAAGAAATGATCTACAGGGTGTAAAAAAGAATAACAAGAAATTTTGGATACTATAAAATGAATATTGTTTTAATGAGTAAAAATGAGTAACTACATTCAATTGAAGATTAATATGGCTTTTTAAAGAAAGAATATATCTGTAGTAATTCTACGTAATTGATAGTTTCTAAAAGAATTCTCTTTCAGTAATAATAAAAATTGTTCATTTGTAAAAAAGTGTAATGATTAAAAAGTGACATTGACACAGCGCGTATGATCTTGGACAATTCTGATGTGAATTCAACTAGCAGAGAGTGAGAACTGACAAAGAATCAAATCGCTTTTGTAATTTTGTAATTTTTTTTGTAATAACACTTGTCGTATGAGTGAGTGTAAGCAAGTGTGTATAATCAGGGACTTACTTGCCTTCGTCGAAATGTCTGTGAATATGCGCTCAAGTGTGTGTGTGTGTGTGTGTGTGTGTGTGTGTGTGTGTGCGACTGTGAGTCTAACAGCCGTGCCTACCCAGGCAACAGGCTGTGGCTGTGAGTTAATCGGCAGCTAAGCCATGATCGGTGCAATCTGTCTGTCGTCTCAATATATACGGAATAGACCGGCTCCCACGAGCATTGGATTTTAGATACATTTGGTTGTAAAATAGTTGGTATCCAAAATAATTGTTGATTGAACTTGCGCCTTTTTCTACTTCGTTGGCGCAATTCTTCCGAGCCGATTTTGTTGAGGTTTTTGGTGAGTCTTTAATAAAGAGTCAACAATGGCATCCTCAGATTGATGATGGTTTAGCGGTATCAATATGTTAAATGGTTGGAGGTGAGATCCAACATCACCTTTTCAGTCCACATTTTGAAACATTGGGAAATAAATATTTCACCATGTAAGCATACCTGTCAAGTTTCAATGTTGAAAATGAGTGAGAATCGTACCCGCCCGGAAATGGGGGGGGGGCACCCCCCCAACTTAAAAAGTGTTTCAAAAGTTCTGTATGTGATCTGTCAAAATAATGTGAGTTCCTAAGTTCTGTAAAAATATACTGAATACATTGTTGAACTTGCGATGTTACTCCTAGCATGTGTGCAAATGGAATGAATAGATCCTTTCGGCGTGCGGAAGATAGGTGGCCCGCAGCAAATCACAGTCCTGCGGTAGCACTTCCGGACACGTTTAATTGGTTAAAATCACTAACCAAAAGATTCACACTTTTTATAAAAATTTACTTTTTATAAAATTTCTCAACTTTCATAAAATGCGTGAGAATTTTACACTTTTTATAAAATGTGTGAATATGTGAATTTTCCATTAATGCGTGAGAGCGTGAGAACGTATCAAATTGTGTGAGTCTCACGCAAAATGCGTGAGACTTGACAGGTATGATGTAAGGCAATTATAAATTGTAATGCGTGCGCATGCGCGTTTGCCTACGGAAAACAGTATTGCCAATTGGGTTGCCAGATAGTTGTAGACGCTTCTGGCAAAAACACGCAAAAATATCAAAAAAAATGTCCAAATGTCAATATTGTTTATAAAACATTGCACTACTGCAGTATACAGCAAAATAAGAAATTATTTAAAATACTACTGTAAAAAAGTCAACTTTTTTCTTCCGTACAAATGGCAGAAAGTAAGGGTCCAGTTTAGCCTTAGAATCACATAGGTGTAAATAAAAAATTTAAAAAACCTTAAAAAATACCTTACGAAACCTTTTCAAACTGACAAATTTCCTGAGGAATCAAAGATCTTATGGATTGAAAGCACAAAAAGTTAATTGCGAAAAACTTTTTTCTATTTTTTTAAATAAAATGTTCCAAAAAAATGACAAAAATTAAATATAGCCCAAAAGTTCATGGCCAAATGCATTACAAAAAGGCCAAATTTGACCACAAAATGGCCAAAATGGTTACCCTGTTGCCAACTTCATTTTCAAGTTTACATTAAAATTGAGTCAAAAAACATCTAAAAACAACTAGAAACATCTAGTTTCCAGATATACATCTAAAATCTCAGAAATATATTGCATATTATGAATAAATTAAATGTGACTTTAATCGTCAACATATTCTATTAAAAGTATTACTTATTTTATTACTATAAATTAATTAAATATTACTCATTTCATTAAAAATTATCTAAATATCAATTTCTGACATCTAGACGCAACAAAAAACATCTAGATCTAGATTAAAAACATCTAAATTGGCAATATTGGCGGAAAAGGGACAGATAACTCTTGTGCGCGAATTTAGTTGTGAGCATGCGCAGTAGTAAATGGCGGGCTTCTTGAAACAATCAGAAGGATCTTCTTGTCAATTTATTTACTAAAGGTAAGTTTATTTGACAAATTTAAAAATGAACAAATAGTTGTATTAAGTTTTTGTTTCTGTCAGCGTCTGCATTGCTTATATTTGTATTAGTTATGCATATGGCTACGTTTAGTGTTAGTCTTTTTTGTGTGTATACAACGTATTCGAATAATGTAAAAGAAAAAAGCATAACTTTTAACTTTAGAATCAGAAATGGAAAATCTTACAAAATAATAAAATATGTTCGATAAAAAAATAACTAACTTATTATTGTGCTTACTGAATATTTCCTGTGTGATCTTTGGTTTGACGTAAATAAACCTATGTCGGTGTTTAACTAGCATTAAAAAAAGGCTCCAAAATGTAGGTTTTTGGTAATATTTGGTTTGACGGGACCAAAATACGATAGCATAAAGACTTTTTTTTTTTTTTTTAAATGGCTAAAATTGGCTAGATTACAATAAAATAAGCGTTAAAAAAACCCCCCAATTTAATGTCTTTCATTTTCATTATTCTGTTAATCTGGGCAATTGTTACTTTTCCTGTTTTAAAATGGCCGCCGTTCCAGCTGCAAACAGATGCTGATTAACCCACACCTCAAAATATTAACCCTACTGCTGCCATTTTGAAACGGGGAAGATAACAATAGCCAATGTGATCAATACGTTGTATGATATTACTTTTTGGAGCGTATGTTGTGAAATCTCTGAACATTTTAGTAATTCCACGAAATATTTAATTCCACCACAGTGTTAAATACAAATAATAAATATAAGTATAAACAATGTATTAATCAGAAATTAACGCAATAATGAAAATTAACCGCCTGTCTCTCGTGTTGTTCTTCATCAGATTTCGCACCAACACACCCTGAAGTCGTCAACAGGGTACGATGGGCCAAACTGACTTTTTAATTGGGGGGGGGGATAAAGAACAAAAGACAGGCTTTTAACTTCATTATTGCGTTTAGAAAAACTTGCTATGCTTGTGCGCTTAGTATGGAGGAAATGTTGTGTCCACCTTCATCTTAAATTTTATTAGTGCGATAAAAAGCAACTAATAATAAAATTTAAGAGGAAGGTAAAAAGTAGTCATGAAAAATTTAAATAATAATTATTTATAATACTTCAATAAAAAAAATAAGAGAAATGAACTAATGATGATGTATAAAATACAGATTAAGTCCAAAAAGGTAAAAAGAAAAAAAATTAGTATTTTTTCACAAAATACAACAGATTTTATTTATTTTTTTATTTTTTATAATTTAAAAAAAAAATGTACAAATCCAGAATCAGCAAATTTACCCTGGGTTGGGAGTCCCTGGTGTAATGGTTAGTATATTAGCCTCACATGCAGAAGGTCCTGGGTTCAATTCCCGGTATGAACGAAAAGTGTGGAAAACTCTTCATTAGGTTAACTTTCCCTATGCACTCAGTAGCTAATTGAGTGCTATGTGATTAGGGTGGTGGTATCCCTTCGGTGGACTTGCATCCTGTCGTGAGAGTGGTCATAAAAACTTGTAGGAATAAAGTCCTTGACTCCGGACTCCCTACTTCATTGGCAGGACACTTTAACTTTTTAACTTACTTTCCCAAAGACATTACAGTCAAGAAATTATTGTGCTAGCTTTTTTTGCTCATGTTTTGTATACCTCATAATTACTGGTCAGTCGATATAGGTTATGGCCGATATGTTTTGTTTTTTACATCAATACAATTTAATAACAAATGAAACAAAATTGCTGAACTTAAATGAACATTTATTTAATGTTATT
>VCCN01000334.1:547865-567837 GCA_006491835.1 Architeuthis dux | reverse complement strand
AAAAGAAATCTATACATAAAAAAATCAAAATAAAACTAAACAAGCAAAAGCGTATTTAGGCTGGACTTGATTTCTCGTCAGAAGGAAGTCATTGTACATCTGGCAGCCACCCACACCTCTAGATTTTGTGCCAAGGCAGAGTTGGCAGCAGTGCACCAAGAACTGTCCATCTGAAAAGATATGCTGTTGACCACTTGATCTGCAGGTTTTTTTTTACAATTCTTAACTGCTTCTGAGGGCCACCATGGGATGGCGTAAGCTTACAACTAAAGAGAAATCCCATGCGTTGGAGGAAGGAGTTTCTGTGATTCTTGTGGCGCAAGATATTGGAGTGCAAATAAGGCAGTTTATGACCTGATGAAAGCTTTTGTAAACGATGTTGTATTGTCCTCACAGCGGCATTCTGCAGAAGATCAGTGAACTGTTTCTTTAATGAAGTAGCCGAGATGGTAGGAGAGGTCTTCTTCCTCCCAGGACTAATTCTTTTGTTTTGGAGTGCTATCTTTCATTTTTTATTTTTTTTATTTAATCCATGGGGGTAGATTGTTCTCATTTCAGACAAGTGATATCACATGGTCGAATTGACTAGGAAGAATAATTGATACAAGATAACCCCCACCTGAAAATGACAATGGAATGAGAACAATCTACCCCCGTGGATTGAATAAAGGGTTTGGTTAAAAATTCTGAGAAGATTACCGGAGGGCACAACAGCTGAAACATTGATGAAGACACTAGTCCAAATAAACCAGTGAATAATAATGATAAATCCTCATCTCAGAAATTCAGAATGAAAATATAGCATCGGATCATATTGACAAAAGGCACCCCAAAATTGATCGAATTGAAAATGATGCATTGTGACTCTACACCGAATGACGTCACCTCGAACATCAGCAGTCTTACAAACAAATACGATTCGTTTAATTTATTTTTATTATTGGATGAAGTATTGTAACACAATATTTATTTCCGATCGTGCTGTTTACTTGTTGCCGTAGAATGACGGTCCGAGTCAAAGTTGTGATAAAAAGCAACTAGAAATTTAGATGAAACTAGTCAGAATTAATAATGAAAATACGATTTGGTTTTACGAAGAAGTCATTACGATCAATAAAATGCAAAGTTGTTACATACTCACTGACAATTGTTTCAAAAACTTAATTTGTATTTTTTTATTAATTTTATTTATTTTATTTATTTAAAGTTTATAAAGTTCCAAAATCACCCAGAGTTTATCATTTTACTTAAATATTCTTACGAAAGAAAATTATACTTAAATACATCGTCTTTATATTCAACACAAAAAATACTCTCCATATATTGAATAGTTATTTCATTTTTAACATTTCCATACTTCAAAATTATCTTTTAATATATAAGCCGTGCAACTTTTGACACCTGTTTTAAAACATTACAGATTTTAAAAACATTACCTGATGGAGGTGATTTTATTTTTTTTTTATGCGCTTTGGAAAGAAAATATTCATGGAAAGGTTTATTTTAAACAAATATTTCACCAAGAAACAATGTCAGATTTTTTTGATTGTAGGAAAAAGTCATAGGAAAAATGTAATTATTAAATTTGTTCTAAATAACTTCTTTCCTACCAGGAACAAAAGTTATGACTTTCTAGTGCCGATCCATAACTTTTAAAAATATTTTTTCCAGGGGTAAGTAACTTGAGGTATTATGGATCCAATTTAAGTTTTTAATACAATTGTCGGTGAGGTAAAATATGCAACAACTTTGCATTTTATTTTATCTTAATAAATCTTTGTAAAACCAAATCGTATTTGTTTATGTTTGTGAGACTGCTGACATACGAGGGGGCATCGTCCGGTGTAGAGTCAGGAAGCGTACTTTTCAATCAATCAATTCTGGGGATCTTTTGTTACTATGATCCACCATCTTTCCTGATGGTGTGATACCTTTTGACTAATGATACTTCTGTAAGTAGCTGTCCCCTTCTTCAGGTCCGTCTTACTGCAGGGGCACACTTAAGACGGACATGGTCCTCTTGCGGTGATGTCATGGATAAATTAAGTGACCAAAACCTCAAGTTGGTCATCCTTTTTTTCAATTAAGATTTCTAAGGTCTCTTTCTAATTCAAACATGAAACAGAATAAAAAATAGAAGATACATTTCTCTAGAACAGGGTTCTTCAAAGTATGGGTCACAAGGTTCTGTTGACTGGGCCGCAGGTTCACAATAAATAAAATGAATGAATAAAGAGTAATTGAGAAAAATATTGGTGACAATGAAATAATTAAGATTTGAAATATGAATATCTAATAATCTTATTTCCTTCCTCATGAATACTTTATTTGTTAAACTTATTAAATCATAACAATAATAGAGGCCTTGGCAGGGTTGAAAACCAACAACAGAGTTTTAATGAGCAAGGGAAGGAGTGGGGTGGTAACTAAGACAATTCATACACATACAGAACGATGAGTACATTCCACATATTTGAAACATGTAAAAATATGCATTTTATTTTATCGTAATAAATCTTTGTAAAACCAAATCGTATTTGTTTATATTTGTAAGACTGCTGACGAGTGTGAAGTGGTCCTTTTTGTAGTTGTATTAAGTTTATTGCATAAAACTGAACTGGGTTGCAAATGTGAATGTTTGAAGAACCCTGCCCTAGAATGTCCTCATTCATTTGGGGGAAGGTCACACCTTGTGATTTTGTTCTTGTAAATCTTAAATAACTTTTATTATTATTTCTTATTAAAATTTATAGTTTTCCTCATTTTGTTTCAACCAACTTGAAAACATTTATTACATTCAATTTTCTAAAATTGTGTTTTGTTGATGCTTCAAAAAACAGCCGTTTAAACCATTGCTTAGTGCCTACTTTTGTAACTTATGTGTGTGTAGAGTTTCTGTACTGCCCACCAGAAGATTAAATTACACTGCTCTACAGGGTTCTAGTTTGGCACAAGATCACAATGGGGCACCCAGTAGGAATCTGATTCACTACAAAAGTAATGGTCTGTCAATGCATTGCCTCAATGTGCTAAAGGGCAATGTTTTTATGACTTCAATTGAATTCTGTTGAGAGATAAATTCTTTGATAGAGTATTATTAAAGTTTCTCCAATATTATGGCTCTTCTTACCATCTTTTGGATGTTGAGTAGCAAGATGTTCTTGCAATTGACTTTTTGATAGAGGCTGTAATGAATCTACTGCCCACCTAAAAGCTTAAATAGTGGGCAGTGCCACCCAGGTTGATGATCACTGCTTTAAACAAAGATGATGGCAGATGATACAGCCAGGAAGTGAGTTTTAAGAAATTAGAAGTAAGGTATGGCACAAACAAGGTACCGGCAACCTGGGGAGTCACCCAAGTTGTAGGGGGTCAGAGGTGGTAGGACCAAATACAAATAGGAAAATTAAACAGAATAAAAACAGTCAAAATAAAAAAATTCCATTGTGATGTCAGTTTTTTCAGGAATATCTGGAATCCTTTCTGTTGTGGTGAAACCAAGAGAAACAATTGGCAAAAGAAATTCTTATGACTGACGACAAGCTCATTTAATTAATGCATTGTAATTTAAATGATTGATATTTAGTATCAATCAGTATAGTATACAGTACCTCTATAGTTATTTTTCTCACTGTAAAACAAAAATATATAAGATTATACTATACTTTAAAGCAAGGGTGTCAAACATGTGGGCCACATGTACATTTGTTTTCAAAAGCTTTACGCGAGCATGAGAATAAAATAAATCCACATTTGGTACACTTACTACAGTGTAGCTCCAAAGATTTAAAACAAAAAAGTTATTCCCCTGAATACACGAACATACAAAAATAATTTCTTACGTAAAAATTGTTTTCGATCAAGCAAGACAAGGTTAGAAAACAAAAACAAGATTAAAATACGTATCAAGTATATAAAAAATAATTTAAAAAAAAAAAAAACTTCATGTAGCTCATTGCAAATAAATTCTTTAATTTCAAAGACAAAACTTTTAAATTAAATTAAAATACAAACTGTATTATTTAAAAAAAATATTACATAGAGTTTTTGTTTGAATAGTCTGTATCTAGTAAATATAACTAGCAACAATGTTGTATTAAAATAAACTATTAAAATAAATTATAAAATAACTTTGTATAAAACTGTATCAAATTATTATTTAATTGTTTTGTACATATTAAAAACCGTTGAACAACCATGTTGGTTACGATTGGTTTTAAAATTATTTTTACTCTACGAATTTACTTAGTTCTGTCTTTGAAATAGTCTTAAATAAAAGGAAATTTATTTGCGATGAGCTATATGAATTTATTTATTTAAAAAAATTTTTTTATTTGATATGTTTTTGTTGTTTCATAACCTCGTCTTGCTCGATCGAAAACAATTTTTACATAAGGAATTATTTTCGTCTATGTCTGTAAACAAGGGAAATAACTTTTTGTCTTAAATCTTTGGACCCCGCTGTTGTACATGTCCCTCACATTTTTTATTTCTATATTACTCACCTAATATCTGATTGTGAATTTCTTATAGTAATGTAATCTGGCCCGCACACTGTATACTCACAATATATTTGGCCTGCTATAGTAAAGGAGTTTGACACGCCCGCTTCAAAGGGCGCTGAAATTCAGCTTGCCTGGGGTGCAGGGAACCCGAGGGCCATCCCTGGGCACAAATAAGAGGGGAATAGTTTGAAATGTGTATCAAAAATATCATCATGTTTTCTTAATGCCTGATGAAACTTACCTTATAATTGGGAGTGAATCTCTTGAACCAACCAAAGCTGATACGACCACAGAATATGATGAGGGTAAACGTTAATGCCACGGTGGAGAATAAAAATGTTGGTTGGAGTGAATCTGGAAAGACAAAAAGAAATCACTAAAATTTCAATGACCGTTTAAACAAAACAAAAAAACTTGCAGTAAAACTTCCTATAAGCTGAAGTTATACTATGGGAGTCATCAAGTAATGCCACTGACCATTTTATAGTGATTAACTCTTAGTTTCATATAAGAAAATTTAGATGTTAATTTCTGTTAATAACAAGATTAAAGTTACCTCCCTTTCAACTTAAAGTTTTTTTGTTTATTTTTTATTTCAACTGACATCAATTTAATAAAGTTTGATTCCATCGCAAAAGAGTTCCACTGTCAATTAGGAGCGGTTTCCAGCGGTTTGTGATGTTAAGAGACAATCCGTTTTTAATTTTCTATTTTAAACAAATCTTGAGTGTATTAAGATTGTAAAGAAATATTTATAGTGAAAAGGCCTGTTTAATTTCTATCGGATGACTTGCGTTTTGATGCTGTAAACTATACTAAACCTGTAGAAATACTCCCAGCCTTTCCAGAAGTTTCTGATTATTGTGTGTGTGTGGGTGGTGGCTATAAAACATGTATAGAAGCTTGGTTTCTGGGGACCCATCTCTGGCAGCTCCTCCCCATTGTACTAAAAGGAGTAGAATCAGGTGGAATTTGGATTCCCCACTAAAAGAACTATGTGACACTTGTCCTTGTGGGGAGACAAATTAAAACCTGAAGGAAGTATTTCTGATGTCTCTGAACCAGCATTTTAACTCTTAAACCCATTCTAAGGAATTCAAAAATTCAAGGGGAGTAACTTCTGATTAAAGTTACTTCTGCACTTTTTGGTAATTTATTTTGTTTTTCTTTAATTCAATTCATAAGAGAGTTCCAAAGTTCTAAATTTTAAGTGTATAATTATATTGTGTTTACTCTGTAATATTGATAAAATACCCCGAAAGAATAAGGAAAATTCGATGCCTAAATCTGTTTAGATAACTTTGAAGAAAATTCTGTCATTTGATATATTTGGGAGTTGATAATGGTGAACAATTTCTAGTTAGAAAAAAAGTCATGTGGTCAGGATTTAACTAGTTTGAATTGAAGTTCTGAGAGGATTAGAATTCTAATGAAATAATACCAATTACTACAAGCATCCCGATATACAGGAATACCTCGACAGTGCGGTTAATTCATTCAAAAATTTTCCATACTGTTCAAGGTCTCAAAGTGTAGTATCTGTTCTTCGAAACCGCCATGGCCTCGAAGTTCAGAGAACCACGGCCCTTCGGGGGTCCTTGTGGCATGCTGGTGTATCGTCCTGGGAGAAGTTGCACAGGATATCTTGGCCAGCTGGTTGGGAGGCAATCACCATTAGCATGCTCAGGATTCGTCCTGAGAAGCTTTTGGGATCTTCCTCCCCCCCTTTATCCCAATCCTCGTGGCATTTGTCTTAGTGACAGGGATTTGGGATCTCCACCACCTCCCTACTGAATCCGGCACTAAATGACCCACCAAGGGTCGATGTGCCGTTAAACAAAACAATCAATAAATCAGAAGCTTAGATATATACATATCTGAACACGCGGGCAGGTTGAAAAGGTTAAATCATTGATATAAACATTCTGTTTCTAAAAACTGAAATTTGCTATACTTTGTAATATAATGTAGTTATTTTGGGGGTATTATTTTTTTAGAAAAACTTGAAGAATGCCTTTGTTTATTAATCACTGCTACCCATAACACTGGTTTAAATACTGTTACTGGGTTTAAGTTAATCATGGGTTCAGACATTTATATATATGTAACTGAACCTCGCCAAGCCCTAACCGTTCATAGTAGAAACTTGAAATTATGCACAGGCATGCACACTCCCTTGATGAGCAGGTTCAATTTACAATGTAAGTTTATGCTAAATTGATCTCTTAGTTGGAGTCCAGCAGCATTCTCATTCGTTTTTTGAAAATATTTAGTGATCCCTGCCCACCACCACCGTTTAATTTATAAGGTAAAAGAAGCATATATAGGTGGCAGTGATTCATAATTTCTCTTGTATACTAGTATATTTAGTTTTTATACGATAGATGATGCTTGCTTTACTTCACATCCCGAAGTTATATCATGATTGGCTTCCTTGAACTCCAACACTCGGTATAATGGGTATAATGGTATTATTAAAAAAAAAAAAAAAAAAAAAAAAAATAATAAGAAGGGCTTTGTTGATATGTTTCGTTTTTATATGATAGATGATGTTTGCCGTATTTCATCTATTGCCTATCCCCACCCCACAGTTATCGAGGTTGAATTTCTTGGACTTCAACACCCTGGTTATAACTGGAGATGCCTGTAGCCACCCGAGATAGCATTTCTCTTAGTAAGAAGAATCAGTTAGAACTTACCAACACGCAAAGCTGTAAAGAAGACGATACTGATTTGCAAAAAGATCACAGACACAATCACAAAATTCACAGCTGTTGTGTGAATATGTTTGCTGATTCGCGAAGGTTTATATGCAAAGTATATGTTGTATCTATCCACCATGTGCTTCATAGTTAGGTAAATTAGACCTGCAAGAAAAAGTTCAGAAATCAATGTAGATATTAATCATGCAGAAAGAATGAATCTACAAATTACTTATCTGAAATTGTTAACTAGCAACTAAAAATAACTGGAAATGAAAAATGCCAAGAATCTTCAATTTATAAGGAATCTCTTAACTTGCAAGTGTTATGATATACTGCCACGAAAAGGTTATTCCGGGGTCAAACACCTGTGCGGAAATGTAAGGAAATATGCGTGGGTGTCCAACAAACAGGATGTGGTAAGCCGAAATCACACCTGTGTGGGTGTTCGAGAAACCGGTTCTGCTCTGTGTTCGGGTCTACTTTATAAGACAGAAAACTCGAGACTCAAAAGCAGAGGACAGAGACCCAGCCCACCTAGGGCTGGGAAGGCATAAGACCAAGTTCTCCTATTGGGAATGGTCTCTTGACACCCATCATCTCTCTCCCACTCTTCAGCCGACAAAGATGTATGCTATGAAATAAAAATATGTCCAGATATTTTTACAAGCAAGTCTTCGAGTTTCCTTTCTATCCAAGTCCAGGACATTCACCCCGCTATACAACACAAGTTACTCATAAAAAGATAATGGTTAGCAACTCCAATTAAGCTATAAATAGCAGGATTGCCAGATTTGGTTAGAATGCCTGTGTTGGGTAAGTCTTTGAGCTAACAAGCACAATTGCCCAGACTTGGAAAGAAATGAAAGCCAAGTTATAGGTCAATAGAAATAATCATGTGACCAACATCTTTTGGCAGCATGTTGGAGGTGATCAAACTTGGAAAAGGGGGTGATCAATGAAAAGTCTGAATTTATTAAAAAAAACAAACAAGTGACACAGACTAAAGTTAGACCATAGATGTGCTATTTCTTTTCTTGTGAGAAGATCTATCAAGGGCAGTGTTGCCAACTTTATTTTCAAGTTTACATCTAAAATTGAGCATCTTAAAACCCCTAGAAACATCTAGATTCTCCAGATATATTTCCCAGATTTTAGATATATGTTACATATTATTAATAAATTAAATGTGACTTTAATCTTCAACATTTATTTTATTACTATAAATTAAATAAAAAATATTACTTATTTTATTAAAAATCATCTAATAGCAATTTCTGAGATGTAGACAACCAAAAAACATCTAAATTGGCAACACTGAGCAAGGGATGTAAATCACATTTAGCTATATCAGTCAGTGAGAGTAATCACTACTATAGATGCAAGCAGATCTAAAAAGTTGGTGGATTCTTAGTTTCTGTGCATAAAAGGGAGATAACTCCTATTAGCCTTAAAATGAACTAAAGATTATGTCTATGAAAGAAAAAAAAAAACAAGAGTAAATACATAAATTATTTTGTTATGGCTTTGAATAAGTTGAATTGTTAAATCGTTTTTATTTGTGCACCGTTTATAACATCGCACAGGCAAGTGTGTGAAACTTTAAAGGTTTGTAGGGAAATAAAGTTTTTTTTTTCTGCTGTTGAAAGAGTATATACCACCAAATTAGACAGGGCAGAAAATCTTCATTTTAAGCACGGAAATTAGGAATCTACCAAAAGGTTATTTAGAATTAAAAGTGACAAGCTTACCAAATGGTGTAACCATGGGACATGGGATGCTGTAAGTGACTATCACAGAAAAGATACACAGCATCCATGCATATTGACAACCAAACTGGAATTCCCAGATCACAGCCTGTAATAAAGAAATCTCAAAGAATTAGAAAAAAAAGAACATTTTTTAAATTTTTTTTATAAATCAAATTTAAAAATGTAATTTTCATCAAGTATTAAAAATAGTAATTGAGATCAATGTGAGTCCATTCATTTGTCAATGGTCCCCAACCACCAGGCCACGAACCAGTATTAGGCCTCAAAGTATGTGCTACCAGGCCGTGAGGAAATAATATGATTTGGCAATATTTCTTTGTAAAATAAAAACAAATTAATTATCTTTGATCTTAATAATAAATTCGTTAGATAAACCCTTTGAGAAATGAAATTGAGTATATTAACCACTTATAAGTGACTAATAGTTGATTTATCACCTATATTCTAGTCGTGATTGCACTGTGGACCAGTTTAATATTGACAATATTCTTGCGCGTTCGTGTGTGTGTGTTAATTACGACTGGAATAAAAGGTGGTAAGTCAAGTATAAGTCACTTATAATACATTCAATTTTGTTCCTAAAAAGGGTTTATTAAACAAGTTTAACATTAATATCCAAGGAAATGAATTGGTTTTTATTTTATGAAGAAAATAAAAGATTATCATTTCATATCGCCAAATCATATTGTTATCTCGCAGCCCAGTAGCATACGTTTTGCAGCCCGGTACCGGTCCGCAACCCTGTGGTTGGGGACCACTGGATTAAAGTACTGCCTTGAAAGGAATTGGACTGTGATACGGGAAGTCAAGGAAAACATGAAACAGGACATACCTTACGTACAGCAGTCCTTTCTGCTGAGGATCGAGCACACATAATACGTATACAATAATTGAACAACTCGGAGAAACGCATTAGTTCCAATCCAGTTCCAAGAAACGCAGAGGTTATCACATAATTCACAAAAAAAGCACCATTTCCAGCTACAAAAATGCACCTAAAAAGAAATACAGATTTATTAGCGCAGCATGACTTTTTCAAATGACATTTCATCGAAACAACTTTTTAAATATGTAATTTATATTAAAAATAAATTTTAATAATTTAAATATAAAATTTCCATTTAAAATTTCAATTTTTAAAAACAGTCGAAATGACATTTCGTCGAAACAAGTTTTTTTATCAAAACAATTTTACCGAAACATTTGTAATGAAATGTAGTTCGATAAAAAGTCTTAGTACTATTTATTAGATAAGTGCCATTAACGTTTTGTTGCCATTGTAATGACAACAAATTTTTAGTTTTTAAATAGTTTTAGGCTTTAGTATGAATACTACAGCTTTGTGAACAGTAAAAATTATACAGGTCAAAGAATAAACATGAAAACCTTATTCTGCCAAATTATAGACATTTAGCCCGTGTTATTAACTTAGATTATCTTCTTACTGTCATTAAATCCATAAACGTCTGATTTGTACAACTTATTCACAAGACAGGCACAAAAAAGAAAAAAAACCCAATTAAAATTCTTATACAATGGATTCTGATTATTAGGACCAATCTTTTAAGAACCGATTCAAACGTTTGTAATCATCTCTAATTTACTTTGTTTATTATGACCAATGCGCCTTTATTTTGGACCAAGCAGTAGTGCTACTGAATTAACATTTTTTTAAATAAAATCTGACGGAACTATCTTTCAAATATTTTTAGCTTGTGACTAAAAGAAACAATAAAGTAGGGGTAAAAGGGATTTGTGTTGTGGTTTTTATGCAAAGTGTTCCATTTGAAGTCAAGAAATGTTGGGTGTTTTGTACATAAAATAAAATTAAGTTGTTCGGTACCGATGCGGTCCTATTAACCAGAATCCACTGTATTTATGAACTGGTTTGTTTTATGTGTAAAAAATTTAAAAAATGTATACATGTTTTTCTGACTTACTGCCATCTATAACGATGCTGTTTGTCTTTTACTGCCCATTCAAATAATGCTTTGGCGCTGGAAAGACAAGTGAGAAAAACAAACATAAATAACCATTTTGATCTGGAGTAGATTAAAAAAAAAAGAAAAAAAAAAAGAATTTTTGGTTCATTATACACAATTAGAAAAAGAAAAAAACAAAAAAAAAAAACAACAAAAAACCCAACTTTTGTACAGGCGTGCCGCGATATAAGGTGATTGGATAGTTGGTTGGTTGATCCAACATTTTTACCTATATTATCGCCCGCTCTTCCAGAAAACCACATAAGAGCAGAATTTCCCCATGAACTCATAAGCCCGGACATGTCAGGCTGAGGGCTATTTTACTACACCGTAAGCCCATTTGATGACAGAGGTGACACGACTCCCACCCCGCACTAAGATTTTTGTGTTTCCGTTCTGTCAATATTGTTTGTCTATTTCAGTTTATGATGCAATCGCTTTGTCCCACTGCCTGCTACAAAAACAGTGACTAAACGGTGAGCTAAAACCATGAAATCTGCCAAATTCCCCCCCCCCCCCTAACAGCTCAGGTACAGGGTATCTGAAAGCGTAGGGGCTAAGGGTTCAAAAGGTGAAATTATTGATGTAAATATTTTGTTTTTAAATACTGAAATCTGGTATACTTTGTAATATATTATAGTTATTTTGGTGACATTATTTAATAAAAACAAATATTAAAGAATGTCTGTTTACATGTTTAAATCCCACTTAGTTTTTATACAATAAATGATCTTTGCCATCTTCCATCTATCATCCAGCCTTGAATATCGCTCATACCCACTCCGCAGTTATCAGAAGCCAGCTACAATGGTTAGGCCATACTTCCAGAATGGATAATGACACTAGTAAATGCCTTGATGTATGCTGAGTCGGCTGATGGAACCTGACCTGTTGGGCATCCTAAGCTGCGCTACAGGGACACAGGCAAAAATGTTCTGAAATGTGGTCGTGCCCTGGACCAGTGGAGGAAGAAGGTAGATAATCATCAAGAATGGAGACAAATAATTTACCAAACTTGCAAGAAAATCAATGAGAAAAGATTGATGAATATAAGAGACAAAAGAAGGAGAAAGAAAACATTACGATGATAATCTGAAACTTTTAAAGGACTTCCTACTCTATGTTAAATGTGTCATTCTCGTTTCGGGTTTGGAAGTATGTTTCTATAGTAACTTGTAACGGTGAGGAAGTAATATATTTGAGAAGACTTACCTGGTGAGACCTAACGATGGCAAGATAAGTACCATGAACACAAGAAAGAGAAAAGTTTTTCTCATAACAGCATGATGTTCAGCACTCCTGCAAAAAGAAAATTGAAATATTTTTGAACATTTTACAGCTTTTTCAATTAATATGAAATGGATTGATAGGAGATAATTATGTGTACAATACAGAGAAACCTTGAATATCGGAACGAGGTGGGCGGGGAGTATTTTGTTTCGGATAATTGATCTGATCATAAAAAAGGATGCCATACTGAACACAATTACAGAACCTTGTAATCTTGTTCGGATAATCCAAATCTTCTATATACAGTAAACCCTCACTATAACGGACTAATTGGGGGGGAGGTGTTTGTCGTTAAAGCTGAAAGTTTGTTATACCTGATGGTTGCCCTTCGTTCGGTAAATAAGTAGTAAGTTTGGTAGCTTGCAGCATTTAACAAACATCATTCGGTAAATAATAAGAAAGTTTGTTATGGTCCACTTCTTCACCCCATTTATTGAACTTTGTCCAGTAAATCCGAAATGTCAGTTCAGATAGGGGTCCACGTGTTCGTTCAAGCTGAAATTCGTTATATCAAGGTTCGTTATAGCGAGGGTTTACTACAGTAAATAAAGATCCAAATCCTGTGTTTGTTACTATGATACTGCAAAAAGGTTTTTTTTAACCACACACACACACACACACACACACACACACAAATAAAATGCCACACCAATTGTTTTTTATATAAAATTTCTTGCGGTACACCCAGTGGCGATTCTAAGAATTTTGGCTGCCCCCCCCCCCCTTTCATACGCGTGAAAGTGAATTAACGCCCAACTATATGAAAATTGCTTGATTTAATTTAGTAAAATATTATACTTATATTTTAAAAATCATTCATATAAGTTGTGTATATCAACGTGGTGAGGTATAATTTTTTAAAAAAAGAAAAAAAAAAGAAAAAAAAAAGAAAAAAAAAAAGAATTTCCCGTCACATGCATTTCGAGTTTTGCCCCCCAAGTCTAAGAACTAGAAATGCCATTGGGTACACCCAAAATGAATGATTTCTTCTTTATTTGCTTATTCTTATCAAACTTGTCGTCCGTACCTTGTCCAATGTCCAATGTATTGATCCGAGTAATACACAATGATGGGCAGAAGAGCAGAAAAGGTCCAAATAAGGACAGTGGGCAAAAATTGAACCAGCAATTGACTCTGTTGGAATAAAAAGGAATTGAATAAATCAATGGTTCCCAAAGTGGGGTCCGTGAGACCCATGTAAGAGATTCGTGAAAGGAAAATCATTTTGAAAAGATGAAGTGAAAAAACAATAAAAATAAAACAATTACCAAAAAATAAAAAAATTAAAATTTTCAAAAAAATCTTTTTAAATCCATATCCACAGCTCTCAGAAAAGACTATCAAAATACCTCTCCCCTTTCCAACTATGTATTTATGTGAAGCAGGATTTTTTATATATGTAACAATAAAAGTAATCATTGTAATGGACTGCTGAGGCAGATATGAGAATCTAGCTGTCCACCATTAAAACAGACTTCAAAGAGATTTGTAAAGAAATAAAATTTAAAAAATGAAACTCAACCATCGCATTGAGTTTTCTTTCCTTTTACGTTCCAGAATGTATTTTTCAAAATAAATGTAGTTTCAGAAAATGAAAACTCTTTAGGGGTCCACTCATATTTCTTTCAGAACATTAAGGGGTTTGCAGGGGGAAAAAAGGGTTTGAGAACCACTGGAATAAATGTTTGTCGCTAGGATAAAGAAATATCCTAATCTATTTTGGACTATTCAATAATCCAGGTTTTATGTGGAAATAAATTTTTATAACTCTTTGAGAAAGGATTCAGTTTAATAAAAATATGACACCCTTGATTTTACATTTAATAATAATGAAAGTTTTGAAATCTCTTAAGTTCTTATCATATTGGAGATGCGATAAAGATCTCCATATAGATATGTTTTTTTTCTCTATATAGTTTTGAGAAGGGTCATTAACATTCAAATAGTTTTTCGTACAATTGAACTCCTTGTTGTTTGTGTTGTTAACAACGTTTCAGCCGATCCATACTTTGGCCTTTCTCAGGTGTAATATCAGAATGTGATGGATTAAACAGAAGCCCGACAAAGCAAGGATAAAGAAACACCCGAATCCTACATTATAAGGGTTACCTCCTTTGAAATTAAAAACTTTTGTTTACCCTCATCATATTCGGATATTAAACCTGAGGAAGGCCGAATAATAGATCGGCTGAAACATTGTGTTAACACAAACAACAAGGAGTTCAATTGTCCGAAGAACTTTTTTTAAAGAACTATTTATTTGTTTTTCACTCTTTCCATGAGATGTCTGGTGCCATTCTCGTCAGCTTAGTGATTCTTGCAAGTTTCAAGTCTGGTTGAGGTCAAACTAACCGTGTCTCTCCGACTCCCTTTTTGTAAGCTTCGGGTGGACTTTGCCCCACTCTGGGTCTCTGCCCTCAAACATCTGTTTTTGATCGGAAGTCTCCTTCCTACTCCACCCGTGGTCACTTTAAGCTAATTTACTTATCTGTATTGCTATGCTGAGAAACCCGATAACTTATCCCTCCAGCAGTCATCATTTCTGACTTATTTGAGCCCCTATTCTCTTGCTAGGCTTTCCGGCGCCAATCCCAGCTAATGTGTTTTTGAGTGTCCAACTCCAGAATTCCTTCCTAGCCAGCATCCAATTTTGACCTCAGGCGGTCTGGGAAGAAATATATTCCCTTTTCTGACTGTGAGAAGATTGTTGTTTTTCTGTTAACTTAATTAAATTAAAACTGCAGGCTTTAATTAGAACTAATTACGGGTCCCACTGACCATTAAGTAACACTAGGAATTGAACCTGGGACCTTCTGCGTGTGAGGCAGACAGGCTAACCATTACACTATCCGAGCAGATAGTCTACCACAATGGCATGGATCAAACATTCAAGTTAGATGAATACTGCAATGATAAACAGGATTTACTACTGTTTATCATAACCTTAGCAAACAGAAAGACAAAAAAAAAATTTATGAGTGTAAATTGAAATATACTTACATGCAGCTCAGCAAATGCTTTTTGATAGTTAATCTCATTAAGCTGGTTCATGATAATGGCAGGGGTAGTTAAGAAAAACAAGAGGATTAAAAGAAAAGTGTTGATCACAAAGGCCCTTATCCACCATTTCCATACGGAAATGGAAAGATTTTCCCTGAAAAACAAAAGTACAAATAACCATATATTAAACTGCTTTCAATAGAAAAAACATAATACCGGTAGATTCCTAGTTTCCATGCATAAAATGGAGATAACTCGTGTTAGCCTTAAAATGAACTAAGGATTATTTCCACCCATGAAAGAAAAACAGAAGTAAATACATAAATTATATTGCTATTGCACTTTATTTGGGCACAATTTTTAACATTAGGTGGATGAGTTTGTGAAACGTTTCTATAAAAATGAAGTTGTTTTTTTTCCTGCTGTTGTTGAAAAAGTACATATCACAAAATTACATGGGGGGAGATAATCTTTAGTTCATTTTAAGGAGTTATCTCAATTTCACGCAAGGAAACTAAAAATCAACCTGTATTTTTAACTACAAAACCTACTATGTCCAAATTATTTCAGGTAAAAATATTTTTTGCAAGATGACATTACTGATTCAATAATCATGTGGTAATATCCTAAATTTGAATATAAACGACTTATAAAACACACACACACACACACACACACGGATTCCAAACCCTGAATTTCCTCCCTTATGTTTTGGCCTAATAAATCATTTTGCATTTGCAACATTATTTTTCATTTATTTCTGATGCAAAAATAATTTATTTCTGTTCCGGACGTTTTAACAGGGATTAACTAGTTGTCATAATATAATTCAAAATTTGTGGCCAATAAGTAAGTAATATGTAAAACAAAACTAAATAATTGAAAAAAGTTAGACTTACCACCTTTTGATTTGAAAATTCTTGCATCAGAAATATAAGCGTCCGAAATTCAAAATAATTTATTAGGAAAAAAAAAAATAGAGGGGGTAATTCAAAGTTTGAAAAGGATACTAAACAGAACCAAAACTACATTAGTCTATAAACTCTGCTTTACTTACCAGTGAATGTTGGCAGGTGACGGGGCATAACGTACTTGCCAATAAGCGACATTGATCTCTTGACTAACAGACGAAGGGGATGAATTGTGAACTCCTTTACAAATCGCTTGAAAGTCGAGATAAATTCTGAAACAAAAATAACATTTCATAACAAGAATAAAAAGAGAAAGCAGGTCTGGTTAGTCACTCAGCAGAAACAGTCACATGACCAAGATCTTTTGGCAGCATGCCATGTTGGGGGTGATCACTAAAAAAAATCCAACTTTATATATTTCTGCTTCAATATATATATATAAAACTAGCATTTCAAGGGATCTTATGAATCACTGCCACCCATATATGCTGTGTTGGGGGTGATCAATTAAAAAGTTGGTCTTTGATTACTAAAAAAAAAAAAAAATGTCTAAATTTTCAAAAAACAAGTGGGCACAAACTAGTGACCAATTTAGCATAATCTTACATTGAAAATTGAACCCCCCACTAAAGCCCTATTTTGGAGAGGAATTTTCAAAAACACACACACACTTCCCCCACTCATTGAGGGAATGTGGGAGTATAAAATTTCAAGTTTATACTATGAATGGTTAGGTCTGGACAAAGTCCGGATACATAGATACATATAAATGTGTGAACACATGAATAACCTAAACCTTTAGTAGCAGTGATTAATAGCTACATAAATAATGAATAGGGTTGATAGGGAAGAAGAGGATTTTACTTACTTTTCTGCCATCAGATCTGTTGCCAAAGTAACAAAGGCCATTCCTAAAGGTCTTTGATATGCTCGCACTTTTTCCGTCTCAACTTCATTCAATAATTTCTCTTCCTCCAAACAATAGAAATCAATGCTATCAACCTGCAGAAGAAAAACAAGAAATCATTGTATTTACGAAAAATTGAGAATGAAAATTTGGTAGATTCCTAGTTTCTATGTGTACAAGGGAGATAACTACTGTTAGCCTTAAAATGAACTATGGATTATCTCCCCATGTAAGAAAAAAATTTCTCCAGATACCTTTGAAAACGGACAGATTTTGGACGAAACATGTTAGGTAATAAATAATTATTTCAAATAATTTTGAGTCTCCACAGTGTCTTCTATCATCATAGCCCATATCCTATTGTACACCATGAATTATATTGTTATTGCTTTGAATAAATTAAATTGTTAAATTGTTTTTATTTGTGGACCGTTTTTAACATTGAGTGGGCGAGTGTTTGAAACGTTAAAGGTTTGTATGGAAATAGAGTTGTTTTTATTTATGAGGGTGTCGCAGGGTAAGGTACACACTGGCAATTGTTAGTAAGACCCACTTCCGGCTTGCCAGGCCTGTCGAAGCTTCATCCTACTTACGGCACCTGGTATTCCCCAATGGTCACCCATTTAGGTACTGACCAGGCTCGACGTTGCTCAACTTTGGTGATCATACGAGAACCGGTGTATCCAACGTGATTTGGCTATAAACCCCTTATCCCCAGGGAGTGGTTCCTCATTCCTAGTCCTTGCGCAGAGTAATTAGTGGAGAGGCATTGAATACCATTTTTAATGTCTTTGGTATGACTCAGCAGGGTGTATTGAACCACAGCCTACCGAACAGGAGGGGAGCACTCTGCTATGGTGATCGGTGGCTCAGTAGTATTGACAGATCTTTTTACCGTTGAAAACTGTAAAAACAGAAGAAAAAATGTTGGCAAATATACTCATTGAGGGGCGTGTGTGTGCAAAATTTCAAAGTTTTTACTATGAATGGTTAGGACTGGGCGAAGATACATATAAATGACAGAACACATGAATAACCTAAATCCAACAACAGTGTTTAGACCGATCTGTTGTGAGTAGTGGTGATTAAATGTAGGCAAATATACCGATTTGACCAACCCATTATATCAATTTTACCAATATCTTATGTAACACAGATGTTTCCAGATTTTATATGTAAGGTTGCTATCCAAAACTTTTCTGACTTCACATTTGACTAACTGTTTTTGCCCAACAGATACAAATTCACAAGGTCCACAGTTAGAAAGCTGATAAAATTCCCTTTCCCATGATATATCAGATCACCTGTATAAACATTGGGTTTTATAAACATATTAGAAAGAAATTTCAAAGTGATGTTGCAAATCGATACAGAAAATTTGCATAAGTAGCAAGGATCCAACTGTAAAATTTTGGTGTTTGCAATCGGAACAGACATCAATCTAGCATAAAAATGATGCCAGCAAAATATAAGTGGTGTTCAATCCATAAAGCCCTTTTGTCAGTATGACTATTAAAGTCTCGTCTTCTTTACCACAGATGCAATTGATGTTATATTGCATTCTTTGCTTAGATACAGGATACTTTTTATACTGTGGCCCCACCAGGAAGATGAACAAATACAAGTTGAGTACCGCTTATCAGAAAAGCCTGGGACCAGAAGTGTTTCAGATTTTTTGGTTATTTGCAAACACATAAGAAACCCAAGATTTCTCCCCTTACATTACCCATCCTCAAGATGTTATCTCCCTTTAATTAGAGTGTTTACAAAAAAGTGTAGTGTATTAAAAATAATTTGTATTGATTGGGACTTGTTTCATCTTTCACTGTTTGTGAAGTAAATATAGTTTTAGATGTCTAAAGGTTTACACAAAAATAATCAAGCTTTTAATATAGTTCGAATGATTTAAATATAGGTAGGTATTTTTTTACTTGCATGATCGAACATCGCTGTTTTTGGGCAAAGAGTTGTGATAAAAAGCAACTAATAAATTTAAGATGAAGGTAAAAAGTAGTCATGAAAATTTAACATATTGTTATTTAATGGTTTTGTATTAAAATAAAATACTTAGTTTTATCTTCAAAATAGTCTTAAATAAAAGGAAATTTATTTGTGATCAGCCATATGAAGTTTGTTTTTACTTGCGCAATCGAACATCACTGTTTTTGGGCAGGTCTCTTTTTGCAAGGGATTAATTTTGTGTATGTCTGGTCTCGAAAAAAAAAAATTTAAATTCAAGGGAAATAACTTGTCTTAATTGTTGCACCCCAGAGTTGTATCAGTACCGCAAAAGCATTAGAATAGTCTTCAGAAAGAGACAGAAAATATACAACAACATCATTTATACTTACACTTGTACATCCACAAATATTACAGCAACACATCTGTCCACAGGGATATGGACGCAGAAGTGGACGTTCCCCGGTTTTATGCAATTCCCTTTCAGAGTTAATTTTGGCTTCAGCAGATCTCCTCCTGAAAAATTAAAGTTTTGGAATTCAACCAATGAATTGTGTGGGAAACACATCTTCACATAATAAAACGCAATGTGTATTTGTTTTCTGTCGCACTTTTTATGTTACAAATACTTATGAGCAATACTTTTTTATCAATGATAATTTATACATAAAAAAGTATTGCTCATAAGTATTTGAACAAGCACAAAATCTGTTTTCAATCCCTGAGATTTCAGAGACCATTATGGATTCTGAGCAGGGGGTGGGGGGTATTAACTTACTAGTTTGGCAACTCTTCCATATAGCAATGGCAGTTCACTTTTTTAAATCTCCTTGAAAAATTCTGAACAAGATTTTAGGATTTTTTTTCCAGTTAACAATTTAATACTTAAAAAAAAAACATTTAAGAAATTTAGCATTTAGAACCACAAAACTAAATGCATCCCT